>JBCAUI010029786.1:0-21429 GCA_038406195.1 Haplosyllis anthogorgicola | reverse complement strand
AGAGATGGGATGACTGGATTCTTTATTTTTCAGGCTGAAGACCACATAGTCTTATCGAATTTCATTCGATAGACAATAATCAAACATGCAACTGATTTAGACACCAAATTACAACTAAGAATCAATCCAAGACAAGAACATCTGGTATTACCCGTTTGACCGCCTTAACCAGGTACGTCTTATATCCCTTTGTCAGCTTTGATTCCAATTGCCTGAATGAATACTTCTGAATAAATACAATACGTTAGTTTAAGCCCAGTCCTTTTGCGTTAGTCAAAAATAATTCATAATACACGATTTTGTAATTTCTTATGCCGTGTCAATAGACAACATTCTAAATGTGTTCGAGTTAATCAATCCACAAGTGCATCTTTAACCATTAGAATTTGGTTTCATACCAGGTTCTGCTGGTTTTTACAGCGGTGAGTCATATCCTATTGCTGCCCAGGTGTAAATGTATGCAGACCGTATAACATCTTTAAAAGATAATTTAGAACCAAATAACATTACCCAGGTAAGAAAACATTACAGTGAGTTGTAGGTGTTTTGTAAGAGAAGAAGTAAAGTGTGTAGGAATTCATTATTTAAAGCTGTTCTAGTGGAAGATAGCACTAACATGATGGATATGTACCTGGAACTATCAGTTGAAATGAACGCTGATGAATGACAGTATGTCAAATCGTGAAAGATTCAAAAGCTGCTGACAGTAAGAGAATGCTTAGAGCAAATGAAGAAGCTGCAATAGAGTAAGATGCTGCATATTAAACGTGCTCTATCTGTAACTTAAGCCGACATGGGTGATGCTCTATTGAGATAAATGTCTCGGAGAAGGGGAATTAACTAGCTAAGCCTGTGAATCTGTCTACTCAAACATATAAAGTAAATTTAAGCAAGAGTAAAGAATGTATCAGGACTTGCGGCCGGATGAACAGCAGGGTAGAGGTAATCAACAGGCAAGCTCGTTACTGGCCGTCAGCTCCGGCACATCTTATGCAGCAGAGTACCTGACTTGTGGAGGTGGCAGCCCCTGATGGATACCCCAACAACCTTAGGCATAAATCATGAACCAACCCGACCTTGCTCGTCATTCTTCATTCCTAATGGATTACCAACTTTCAAATTTCCTTTCAAACTGTTGATGGAAAACTACTAGGTACTTAGGGTACTCACAGTCCTATGCAACTAGGTCAAGCCTGCAATGGAGGGCCATTCAAAACAAGAATCGCGACTGTGAACAAACAAGCAGAACGGGGCCATTGTACAGATAAAGTTTGCATAACAAAGTCATGCATAAGTGACCCTTGTCAGGCGAGGACTCTAAGCTGCGAACTGAAAGGCTTCAAATAACGAAGATGAAAAATGGCTTTTGGGATGGTGGTGGGTCACTTGGCAGGCGATCTTTGGCGAGTTGGCGGGGGACACCAAGGGACCCCTTGATCTCCATACACATGACTTATGGGCAGCGCGACATGCTGTCACATCAATATGGAAATTCCTTGTCACTCACAGATAAGTGGTCATCCAGGTGCACATTATCACCGGCTTCTGGCTATCGTCTCCATGGCAACAGTCACTGACTCATGATTGTCACTGGAGAAGTGACTAGCAGATTGTTTGATATATCAGGACAGGATGCATGGTCCAATAGATCAGAGCGGCACCATACGTGTCATAGCTAACACCTTGTGACAGGACACCCAGAACCACGCTTGAAGCTGTTTCTCAGAAGAAATTAACAAAATTCTCTTTGGGAACCAGAAAAAATATCCTTCCTCTGACTTTGAAACTCTTGGGATGTCAAAAGTTTGGCAATCGATGCCATGGTCAAAAGTCCCTCCACAGTTGTGAGCAGGATGCATGGCTTTCTGTCATAAAAGTTGAAAGAACAACAGTAGATAACAATTCTGACACACTGTTTGTTTATGCAGCTTGGCTTGTCTCGTGGTATTACCCCAAACCAGAGAGAAAGGTGCAGATGAACAAAAGCCAATAATCTTGCTGACGGTGTCGTTGTTCCGGAATAGAAATCATCTGCAAGTAGCTGTCCCTTCAATGTACATTGAACATTACTAAACAATTAACTCAGACCGAAACAATAACTTTCCAGATCAAATTCTGGATCAAAACATCTGGAGGTGATTGTGAAACCAATATTTTAAACATACTAGGTAAACAAAAGTGACGATCCATAAATGATAATACACAATATGTGTGAAACATTGTCTTTAACATCATACTATTGTGACATAAAAAAATTAACAATAAGCACTAACTACATTTTGTCACTATGTTTGGTTTTTGTAAAACTAATTTCTTTGCTCGCAACTAATAACATAACGTAAAACTCATCATCTTATACAGCATTCCAAAGCAAAGATTTTATTCCTTATTTGGAGAGTGTCGAATCTCTTTAAAGAAATAATCACGGGTTTGACTGGTGATGGTTTTGATCGGAACTGATACTGGACTACAGCTTGCCAGTTCATTGTGACGTACCCAAACGGCACATGGCATTCGCTTTACTTCAACTGATGTTTTACCTTAAAAGGACCAATAAAAGTGCTTGAATATTTAAAGTGGTAAAAGAGAATGTGTTTCACTTAATAATGACATTTTAGAACACTATGTTGTTTTTTTTCAGGCTGCCTCAGACCTAACATTTATAAATGAAAACTCAGGGGTATCAAGGGAATAAATTAATAGTGGCTACAAAGTCATTTCTGTGTGCCGGTGAAAATGAAGCATGGCGTGCAAGATATGAGAGAGCAGAAGTAACAAGCTCTGGCAGCTGGGCCAAGTGCATCTGTACGTTTCCATTGCTAAAACTTTTTGTCATTGCTAGTGCTTCTTCAAGTAGTCAGCTTTGTACATAACAGTCTGGTCACAATCAACACAGCAAAGTATTAATTTTACTTCAGCCCAACATTTCAAATCCCTCTACAATCATTACACTAATGCAGTTTATAAGCCAATCTATTGAAACTACGCCGCATTCGGACTGATTCGCGGATAGTGGTTCAGCCTATACCGATATTCCTAAATTTAACATCGTTAAATTTTTGTACATTGAAGTCGTGCGACAAGCAGTTCTAATTTTTATGTGGTTCCCTTTCATAACTCATTCTGGTATCGTATTACATTGTTCGGTGTTGGTGGACGTTGTTCCGAGTTCTG
The DNA here is from genome assembly GCA_038406195.1 of Haplosyllis anthogorgicola. Lineage (NCBI taxonomy): Eukaryota > Metazoa > Annelida > Polychaeta > Phyllodocida > Syllidae > Haplosyllis > Haplosyllis anthogorgicola. The sequence continues at coordinate 18,255 of JBCAUI010029786.1, read as the reverse complement.
ACAACATCGTTCATTCCGAATAACATTATTTGACCATTATGAAACAATATCTGATCTCACAGTAACGTTGTTGAGACATAGATTCAAATGGCCTAAAGTATAATTCTTCTATGACACTTTCATTTTACGTCCCAACAAATGTACTGTATTTTCTTTCAATCAGCGATTTATAATCAGGAAACACTCATTGACAATAAATTATCACTAAGTTATAATATCACACATCACACACGACGCGGGTGTTAATTCATTAAGAAATGAGAATATCGAATTCATTAAGCAAAGAGAATATCGCACCGTTCACCACTGCTTATTCACAACGTTATTGCATCGTTTCCAGTGGTTCAGCTGCTTTCGCAAAACTGCTAGAGATTGTCAACCCGGCTCATCGAACTTGATGCGCTCTTTATTGTTTCTTTAACAATTGTTAACGACTAAATAGCAACTGACATGTCATTTACCAAAAGGACAGACTAGTGTTTCATTTTGCATCAAAAGATCACCGTTAAGGTAAGAAGTCAAAACACAAACATTTCTGTGCTCACAAAATATGATTGCGTAAAAAGTACCTATTGTTTCAGAATTTCTTTGCTTAACTTTGCGTCTGCCTGCGCGCTGTGTGTGTGTGTGTGTGTGTGTGTGTGTGTGTGTGTGTGTGTCTGTGTGTAAAATGTATTATCTTTCAAACTTGTATAAATGCAACCTGAAGTTAAACGAGAATCATTTGCATTACCGTAAGGGGGGACTTCATCAAAAGCTGTTAAGCTGTTTGGAACATCTTCACTTTAAGGCATCTTGTACACTTTACCCAAGTATAATTTTGTGGATAGCGAAGCATGAAATTGTAGAGCGAAGATGTTTACGATCACTACGTAAAAAGCTGTTGACAGACAAATTTATACACTCAATTTGGTCATTACAAAGCATCTCTTATTTTTAGCCTCGCGAAAGCGAGGATTCTGCAACGATGGAGATCTATAATTGACAGATTTTATGAAATGTTTTGAAACTAGAGGGTGCTGGACTCCCCACCCCCATCCCATGCCTTATATGGGCACTGGAAGGAAATTCAAATTTTAGGAGTTTCAGGCTGGATGTGGAAAGGTGTGAGACCAGACCTTCCCCCAACCCCAACCTGACCAGGAAAAATGCATTTTCAGCAGTTTTGGACTCAGTGTGCAAAGTTGGGAGAAAGTTGGCCAGGACCACCCCCCCCCCCCCCCATGCCTTGTATGGGTGCCAGAGGGAAATTCAAATTTCAGGAGTTTCAGACTGGATGTGGGAAGGTGTGAGACCGGACCCTCCCCAACCCCATGTAGTTGATTGTATAGAGCGAGGCTGTAACCGACAGGTTGTCTATCTCGTTGTAATTTTGGAGGTTATTTTCAAAGAACACGTTTTCATCCAAAAAGGATATGTGAGTACTCTGAATAAGTTGATCGTCGGTACAACATTCAAAGTTCCATTTCCAAAGTTGGAATATCCCAACTTAGTACACATACGTGATATACAGCCACAAGTGTTTAGTTTTAAATGATGTAATACATTACCTTTACGACTAGTGTCTGGCTCACGTGGGCTGCAAACAAATATGGAAATAGTTCAAACGTAGAATAACTATATTTAACTATTCGAAAGTAAAAGACTTTGCGTTGTGGTATGTGAATGATATAAACAAATTTAAATAGACCGCATCAATTCTTGGTGCCTGCAGAAAGGTAATGTTTTTCACCTGTTTGTTTGCTCGTTTGTTTGTGACTAACATATTGGCCAAGAAACTCCAATTTGGTTTTTGATCATCTCACTTAACAATCTAAATTTAAAGTTATGTATGAGCTGTATAACATGCTGCTTAATTTGCACTTGACGGGGTCACAATGACTTACTTATTACGGTTAGTAAAATGCGCTGTACACATTCTCCGTCTATTATTAATTGATAAGTTTACATGTAATGTTATTGAGGTCAAGGTCATTATTATTATTATTATTATTATTATTATTATTATTATTATTATTATTATTATTATTATTATTACATGTCAATTTCTTCACGATGCATTGTTACCTGCATCGTCTTGAAATAACCTGTAAATTTGTCATATGCATAGTATTATTTATCTATATAGTAATAATACCTTCATTTGGATAACAGAAAGATGTGTCTTACAGTACTGACAATGCTTAAGGCGAGTACTAACCATATCTGATGTCTATTCTACAAATTTCATGCTTAACGACCCGCAAAATTAGACAAGATGTAGAATGTAGATGAAAATGGCTCAAATTTAACTTCGTGAGTGGCTACAAAGCACATAAGTCATAATGAATGCTTCATAACGACTAAATTGACAGGAAGAATGTTGAAATGAAGCCACAATTTTTTTGTCCATGTTTGCTTAATGAAGCGATGAAATATTGAGAAACTAACGGAACGCTAAAATCGCATTCTTCAGTTACATTACAATCATTAATAGCAACAACAGTAGCGGATCCAGACATTTCTTTGGGAGGGGGTAGCGAAATGGCGGCAAAAGCATGTTTTAACAGCCCGAGGGAGGAGTCCAGAATGGCGGCCAAACATGGTTTAACGGGACTGGGGGTGACCAAGGCTGCTAAAGTCCCCTCCCCTAAATCCGCTAATGGTTCTTTTGTACGCACAGCCTATAGACTCTGGATTCCAACCGGACACGACTCGAATTTGCCGACACGATGCAGCAAACTTTCACCTGACATTGCTGACCAATCCGTGACATAACAGTCATTATTAAGTCAAACCTGACCAAAATAGGAACGATTTGACAATATTTACCTGCTATTCCAGTCCTTTATTGTCCATGTCGGCTAAATATCAGACATTCGAATCGCGCAATTGCAATTTATTTCGAGGAAAGAGTTGCGAGAAATTCGGATAACCAGATAGATTGTGTGTACTGAAACCTGTAGAATACAGTGATTCCACCTCTAGGTTTGGAGTATATATGAGACAAGGTACCTCGCGGAAACATTTGTCATTTAAACTTGATCAATGTCAGTGAGACTTTTCTATTAATGTGATTTAATGGGATGTTTATCCCGTAACGAGTCTCGTTGAAAATGTAGGAGCGACACACGCCAGTAAGACCACTCAACCTTTCAGTAGACACACTCAGATACAAACCAGTAAAAGGGTAAATTGTTCTAACATTTTAACAGCTTTGCAGGACCAATGCTAAATGCAGGTCACTGACTCGCTAAAAAAATCTCAATTGGTAGGCCTATGGTGGCGACAAAGGCAACGCGGTTGTCGTTATCTAGCTGAGTAAAGTTAATATTATGGAAATCTTTTGTGCTATTAACGTTGTTTTGGCACCAAAGCACAAGGAAACAGAAAACTAAGCACCTGTAGAAGGTTGGGTGCACACTTCACTGGTTATTATGACCTCGTCACCCCAGCGTAGAGGTCCATGAACTGTCGCCCATAATTTTCCTATGCACTTTAGCTTTATGACACTCTGAAAATCCCATTTGAACAAATCTGGGCACAAGGGATGCACTTGATTCTCAGCTGATGATTTACGGTCAGCCCACGGATCTCAGCCAGGCAAAATTTGCATGTAATATTACTGACAAGTCATCAGTCATGGAGCAAACAGAGCCTGGTTTCTGATAAAACTGTCGTTCTGCCACCATAGTGGAGTATTTTATTTGTGTTCAGACTGGCAGATATAGGACTATGCCATGATGGCTTGCTGCTAAGATAAGCCAACTTTTTTTTCGTTGTTTGTCAGGGAGTGCTTGATTTACGACTGGCCTGGGCGGCACTGATGGACATATATTGTCAGCTATAAATCAAGCAACAGTACAGTTATAGTATCGCCATCATTCACAACCAGCTGCCCATGACTCGGCCTCCATTTATTGAATATATACACTGGAGCACCTTGACTACTCCCCATATTAGACACATATATCATACGGTAGTGCTTCTAACTGGCTAGAAGAGGGGGAAACCCTTGTATAACAGGAAATAAAAGGACATATATCACTTTTGTCATAAATAATGTATACTTGTGTTTGCCTTTCTGTCTCATAGAATTCCATTGAAGTCCACTGTTGGACTTAAGTCAGTTAATTTTCAGTGAGTCATGGAGCAAGGGTGACCTATCGGAGCAAGTCACACATGCACCCATCTTACGGGGTCGTCAACTCCCATCCGTCTTGTCACCCTTCTGCTTGCCCAGTATTCCTCAAACTGTCCCACAGCCATCAAACTCGTCAAAGTTTATGGGCTCACAAATCATCCTCCCATGAGAAAAGAAACAGTGCACCACACCATTTGCTTTTGTGTTATGCTACCAGCTATGTGCACCTTGTGATATAATCCAGGAGCCTGCTTACAACTGGCTGAGGCCACTAGAATGCCCTTCCCTCGTATATCTATCAAATATGTGAAAAACAAAATATGAATAATAGCAGTACTTTTGCCTAACGATTCATGTTTAATAAACTTAGAGATAGAATGACTGTGCCCGGTCATATGAATCATTCATGGTGTATAGTCATGTTCGGCCTATAACTTATTATGGCAAATGTAGTTTTGGTTTTATATTACTATCACTAATCCACCCATTTTAAATACAAAACCATGCAAGTTGCCCACTGTTGATACAATGTTTTGTTCCTCTACCCTTTTTTTCAGACCGAGTGCTTTTTCATAAACAGATTTATTGTCTGCCGGAATGATGTAACATTCATTGTCATACTACATACAACGGCTGCAAGTCCAACAATATTAGAGACAACGTCCAATTCATGACAATAAATTAATTATATTGCCCCCAACTACAACATTATGCCCCCTTCGCATACAGAGCTGATGTAATCAACTGTTGGGAAGAGAAAATTTAAAGTTAGTTAATGAAGTATTTGTGTGCAGTTAGACATCAATACCTGACCGAAACATATGTCCCTGTGATGGGAAAGAAGAGCACAAACTGTCACATCCAGCACACAACGAGTATCTACATTGAAATGGAGCTCGAGTGTTAAACCACTTTGATCAATTTAACGCTTCTTTACTCCCAAAAAGTTTTAAGGACTAGGGCATTTACCTTCTGCAAAAACTTCCCTTTTACGTGCAGATAAATACGTGCAACGCTCTTCTGCTTTCTTAGATTTATTGCGGATTACAACTGATAACGAGAAAAATGGTACACGGAAATATCTGAATCGTCCTTACAATGTGCGTTTAGCGTGTCTAAACTTAGATGCCGTGGCCGATGAGACGCTGGTTCTTGCTGTGTCAATCAAGAATGCGATGGTTCGTTCAAGTCCTGATGTTCCAGAAACCAAATTAAAAGTTGGAAATATTTGTCTACAGTTCTTTCGAAATGTCTTAACTATTTATCGTCTACATGGACAAATTGCTAAAAATATCATATGTAACTTATCGCCATAACTTACGTTTAAGTCTTCCTAACATAATTGCCAATACGAATTGATAGTTTTCAAAACAATAATATGGCTATGAATATCTGCCATAAAACTAACGCATTTATCAAACCTTACAAACTGGTCCAGTTGGACGAATTAGTAAAGCCTTTTCATAAAACCTTGAGTAGTTCCAAAAATACACTTGTGAACGCAAGTTAAATCTTGAAAATTGCAATTTATTTACGGAAAGTTCTTGCTGCATTCGCCAACTAATCAAATATTTCCAGCTTTTCAACGATTTATCTTTAATATTGTCATTTGTGTGCTACATTCAAAAGATAATTCACTGATGTTTAGACATACATGTAAGAAAATACAAAGTTTCCGGCTTAAATGATCACGCTTGCAACTATAATCTTTAAAGATTCTTTTTAGATTTAGATGAGGACAAGCTGGTGCAACCTAAGCAGTCTATTTAAAGTACACAGCTAATAAAAATGGGTTTGAATATACGGTGCTGTTGTCTGGACAAAATTATACGCCATAGGTCTACAGAATGGTGCAGTCATGAAAGGAAAAGGAAAAGTTGGCGTTAACGTGCACAGTTTAGTGCGATATTTGTCAAGTAATACGTTTTTTTCACACACGCATTTCTCGTCGTTCTTTCTCCAAAATACAGCACATTCCCTATCTATGCATAGTAAGAGCTTTCAAATGATATATCTTTTCTGCATCTCGTGACTAATGTAGATTCGAACAATAACGAATAGATCAATTAAAAGACATCGCATCGCCTCCATCACCATTAATTTAAAAGTTACAAAAGACGAGGGAGCTGTTCAAGTGCAGTTTGAAAGCAGTTTTGCGTTGGCCATGTGGCCAGGGTGTGGTTGTGTCACAGTGACAGGGCAGTAATGACTGTGTACATGACAGAGTGCCTCGTTTGTCACTCGTTGATCAAACAAGTTTCATTGTGCATTGACGGATGGCAGGGACGTGCTGGCCCTTGCGTCATGGCTGCTCTCTATGTATGTAAACCTATCCATAACACTGGTCATTCACTTGCTGCTTGTATTCCATTTACAGGAAGAAAAAAACTGCATTGCACTTTTGCGCAATTTGTTAAACAGCCTTTGATCGTCTTTTTCGTTTTGATGGCTTTGGACAAGCTATTCCCAACGGTAAAAGGTCCTTTTGGTAAATATATCTTAATTTGTAATTATGAATCATGTCTCCTTATCCCATACCTTTTTATTTCTGTTCTTTATAATAGACATATCATTCATATTGTTCCTGGACAAATGTATTTAGTTTTTCTTTCTTATTTTCTTTCGGTATTTGGTGATGGATATCTTTTTGGAAGCGAAAGCAAATAACTAAACTTCCCATTCTACCAGCATTCAAAGATCCTTGCAGAACTATTCTTTACCCCGGATTGGGCATATTGTGTCGAGTGCAAATACTCATCAATTAAAAGGTAGATCTAAATCATATCCTTTTCCTTTTATGGCACTGATAAAGAAAATGGACAAATTGGACGGAACTGACCATAAACAAAGTTTGAAATCCCCATGTCCTTCCTCAAGGAAACACCTCCTGGCCAATCATAGATCAATGCAAAAAGATAATCAATTGCTGAATTAAGTTACCATAAAAGTTCCTGTGGTGTAAATCATTTATAAGTGCATAAGTTTACGGCATTAGCGGTATGATGCCACCTCGACAAAAAGATCGCTATGTGAGAAAAACTCAAAACTCACACATACCGTTTCCAGCCACAATTTAAAACATTAAATTTAAACGCTAAAAGTTGTTTAACTAATTTTAAAGTACGTGTACACATACATAAATAATTTATTTGGTTGTAAAATCATCAAGTTTCCTGTTTTTAATTGGGAGTCAATACATGAACAAACGACTGTACATCCTTCAGCAATCGAGCAAGACAACAGTTTCCTTTTTAGTTTCGTGGCTTATCTCCAAATTTGGTTTTAAAACCTGCGAGAATGGATACTTTTTTATGAATTAATTGATAAATTACAACTTGCATTACCCTATGTAATGATCGCCGATTTTCATGTTTATTGAGTGGAATATAAAAGATTAATTGTGAAATTAATATTAGCTGTTCTTTTCTTTGGCACGTATCCTGTTACTGTACATTTCATCGTATCGAGGTAAGAGAACACACTTCATTAATACTTCATATAGATTGCTATCAAACACATCCACTACGTTACAAAAAGTCAACTGTAAGGCACAGGTGTTATTAATGAGTATAAAAAACTCCGCAAATCAAATTCTGCCTCGGATTTTGATTTAGTAAGATGCACAGACATGGCGAGATGTAACTGGTTCTTACATTAAACATAGTTTCAATCAGAACTTATGGTGCCATGGCAACCGCTTTAGTTTTATTTAGATAATTACAACAAAAGCCATAATAAAATTTCAAAAAAATGTGCAACATTTGTCATGTGTCAAATACTCATGTTGCTTTGTTCTGACAACACGGGGAATACATCATCATTTATGACATTTCTTTTGCATGTAATGCAGCAAGTGTTATGATTTATGGATCCTAGCTGCCAACTAACCGGCTTCACAAAACACATATGTCCTATTGTTTAACATATTACTGTGTGGTTAAGCAGTGACTTTGATGAATCAGCCAGGCTGTATAATCCCAAATATGGCTTTACGTGTCCTCCACGCTTGACAAATGACGCATATTTGCCGAGTCGTCAACAAAACTCGCTTATAATTTACAACTGCCATGCCATATTTCATCTTCAATATGACAAGACCTAGGCTCCGTCTGTTCAGTGTTCAGCACCCACGGCCCGGAGATGCACGTCCTCACCTCGAGCCCGCAAACAGCACCACACAAAGGGCTCCTTTTGTAGCAAAACAACACACATACATCAAAGTGACAGTGTAAAAGTAGTGCTCTGCCAAAGTCTGCTGATGCTACATGGAACCAGGTATCACAATGTCGCCTCTCAAGCCATCCGTCATCTCACTTCACACGGAATAACGTACATCACACACCACTCCCTACAGGCCTATAAATCATCCTCACACAAACAACCATTTAAAATAGATAATACTTTCAAATGGAGCGACTATCTCTTCCTATTCCATAGAAATATGTAATAATCACCATGTCATGTTCCGTTATTGTGAATGAAAACTTGTGGACGAAAACGTAAATAGCCCATTGTTGTCTGGGATTCATAATTAAGGTTATCCTACCATAATAAAGTAACTTATGGTTATCGCACTGTACAGTAATAATACATACACTTAATTATGTTTTATAACATTTATTATATAGTTACAGGAAATCATGTTGACACTTTGACACAATAAGAATCCAATTGGTTTTACCATTATACACTACACAGTAGTTTCAACAAAATTTATTACTAGTCATTAACAAACAACTCTTGGGTACTAAAGTTCAAGAAGGACATCAAGTTTGCCATAGTTATTGTGAGTACAAAATCATATACCAACAGTTCCATTCATATGTAATGTATACAATGTATTGCAGTCGTAATAATATTGTTCGGGTTGAGTTCAGGTAAATGTACAAAGATATAATGTACAAGATACAGCGGAAAAACTTGCATTAACCGTATCGTATTGTTCCTGACCGTTGTATTATGCTTCATTTAATTACATCATTTACCTAATTTAATGTCTATTGACGGAAAGTGAAAATCTTCTGTGAATCGATAAAAGTAGAGTGTTATGTAATTCTTTCTTTATGACTGATTTGCGACTTCTTCAGGACTAACCGGGGGTGGAGAGGCAGCTTCGCTTCCTTTGTTCGCCAATTCATTGGCCATTTCATAATATTTACTAAATTTAGCGGAGTGATCTAATGGTAAATACACATAAGGACTCATATTAAATGCTTCTTTGAAGCCATATTTTTTCACAGTGGACAAATGGCACCTGCTGAGGTGATAACGATATGATCCCTTAGACATAAATGTTCTGCTGCAGGCTTGACACCTGTATTCACCGGGTTCTCCGTCGCTATCACCGCCTTTATCGCTACCGCCTCCCTTGAGGGATCCTGCCGAAGGAGACGTCTGGCATGCGGTTGGGGGTGAGGTGTCCCTGGAAATGTTAATCTGAACGGCGGGAGGTGCACTTGTATTAGGTACAACAGTTACAATAGGATTAACTAAGATAACAGTACTTGGCATGCCAGGTTGGAATGTTGCTGTTCCAGCCATAACAGACTGTGAACCGTTTGGCCTACCATTACTACCTCCATCGGTATTGTGAATTAACTTCTGGAGACTGTCCAGAGGGTGCTCAGTGGTTAATGACTTCCCATAAACTAGCCCTTGTAGGGACTCCAGAGCTGAATTGTTGTTATCTTCGTTGTCTAAATGCCTGTCACTGACGAGGTATTTCTTGTGAATCGGCTTGGGAGATTCGGCAGTATCTCTTCCATTTGAATTGGAGTCAGGTCTGTCCTCATCTTGTGCATTCTTCTCTGACACTGGGGTTGAAGGTCGATGATCACTTGCGTTAGAATCATTATCATCTGGATCAGGTTTGATTTCTACCTTCTTTTCCACAACATCGTCATCAGCTTCCTCAAGCTTACTTGGTTCTGTGGCTGGCGCAGGTTTCGGAACCTCCATACCGAAGTCAGGAGGGAGGTATTTTTGGTGCGCTGGTAAATTCTGTGTACTGTCTGGCAATGGGCATTCCTGTTTCTGACTTTTGTTAAAATACTGTGTGAATCTGGATCCACCACCCAAGGTAGCCTTGGTGGGCCCGAAGAAGCTTGGCTTACTGAAACCACCCGTAAAGCTTCTCTCGATAAAACTTTCCATCGCCTTAAGTGCCGAACCAGCAGGCGGATCATTGTCTGGTGTTGTGCTGTGTAGAACAGGCATTGTGCTAGTTGGCGATTTTGGACGTGCTGGGTCCAGATGACAATCTTTATTCGATGACTTCTTATCTATCATTATGTCCCTGCAATTGTAAGACTTTTTCAGAGGAATGGATGTCTTGGGTGATTCACTTTTGTTTTCTTTTGTATTCTCCTCACTAGCTTCAGGCGATTTTTCAGACTGTTCTTCTTCTGGTTTTATTTTAGCTTTAATTGCGTCCATGACTTTGGACTTTGTTTTTACACAATGTCGGACATGAACAACAAATAAAGGAGTTTCGATCTTATCACCACAATTCTCACATCTTATGTGATTCGTTTCGCTCTGTACATGTTTACGACCTTCCTGTTTGTGCTTTTCCGTTGACTTGGTCAACTTCACAGGACTATGACTAGATTTCTTATTGTTATTGTTCGAACTTTCGCTTGTGTTCAGCACCTTTTTCACTTTGGCTGCCGGAGACTGTTTTGGAGAATTATCTGGCGATGTCTTTCCAGATGCTGGCTTTGTAAACATAAGTTCATCCTCCAAATCACTTTCAGAGTTGGTGTGAGACCTTTTCCTGTGGTGACCCGAAATCATCATATGATTTGTAAGCGCGTCCATATCTTTGAAGTTTTCATTACAAATTCGACATTTAAACACACTATCCGAGTCATGTTCCGGACACTTGTCACAGTACGACGAACACTTGTGCACTTTCTTGTTGGCTTCAGCACCAACAATGTTCGTGTAATGTCTTGTTTTCATCATATGAATGGTCAGTTCTGGAAGCGTCTTAAAGGACTCTCCGCATTGCATGCAGCGTAGTATCTGTCGCGTTTGCTCTGAACCTTGGTTAAGCCACATATCCTGACCGCGAACTAGCTTGGGGTATTCACCCGCATCTGGAGCTCGACCACTCGTCGGTGTGTGGCCTGTTTTCTGCATGTGAATAGTCAACTCGTACAATGTTTCGAACTGTCTCTTGCATCCACAAATGAGATTGGTATGTTTGTGAGAATCATCCTTGGCTGTACCGTTAGAAGGAACAGTCTTGGTCTCGGTAACGCCACTATGCTTGGAGCTTATGGTACTTGAGACCGGTGTAGATGACTGAAACTGAGTTCTGTTGGCAGTTGGAGACTTCTGCTGTAACACACTAGTGACTGATGACGACCAGTAACTTCGGTTTGGTCGGTATACCTGGTCAGTTGCAGAAGTGGGTTGATTATACAAAGCATTGGTGAATAAATTACCCCCAAATGCCTGGTAAATGGGGTTTCGAGGGGGCTGGTGCTTTGAACCCAGTCCTTCAAGAATTGAAGATTTCGACCCGAATCTTTTTTCCAAATTAAGCAATGAATGTGAACTACTACTACACGGGTCTTCAACCCGTAGATCGAGAGGTTTGTTTTCTTCATGCTTTGATGTTTGTTTCTTGTAACTGTTTGAATGCTTGTACACGTCAACAGATGATGATGCCTTTGGTTTTCTAGACAAATCTAAAGGTTGGTCATAGTCTACTGGACTAGAAACTAGGGATTTGTTGTAGATATAAGCCTTAACATCAGACAACATTGGCATTTCTTCTTCATTATGTTCATCATTTGGTACATACAACAAGGCTGATCTTTTCACTTTCTCCCTATCAACAGTGTCTATATCAGCATTGGTTGGGAACACCGCTTTTGAGCTTTTGTGATTAAACGGAACAGTGAGAGGACTCTTACATTCCTGATTGATCAAATCCGAATACTTTCTAAGTAGGGAATCATCTTGTTTGTCATCATCTTCTTGTTCCTCAGCTTGATTTTTCACCTGATCCTCATTATCAGCATCCTCATCTACATCAGCATCCGACCCATCATCAGCGTCATCCTGCATACCATCATCATCCTTGGAACCATCTTCATCATCTTCTTCAATCTCTTTACCATCCTCCGAATCTGAAATATGAAAGAAATGTCTCCATATATGTGTGGTTGTTACACGTAAATGTTTATTTATAACATGTAGCAATTGTGTACAGGTTTTGCATGGGAACGTACGAAGGCAGGCATAAATTACGTGCAGATATGTGATTACTGTGCGCTGTACTGGGCAATATATCTTCTTGCGCTGCTGGCTTTCTTTTTGTAAAAAACTGACGCCAAATCACTTCCTCCCTGTCATATATCAATGTCATGAAATAATGAATACAAACAGGTAATAAAGACCAAAATGGAACATGTGAATACACACAAGGACCCAACATAAAAAGGTACACCCAGGTAACGTTCATATTGAACAAACCAGTTCAGGGTCGCTAGGTTGGCAATGATTGATAGCCACTTCTCATCTGGACATTTGCCCACTTATGGGACTCTTGATGAAATTAGATACATGACTCAACATCGTTAAAACACTTTGATCTTCATAAAACAACAAGTCAAGTAGCCTGATATGATGTTACAATATTCCACCGAGATATTAGAAGGAAATATAAATGTACGAGAGCAAAAAAATAAGCATAAATGGAAATATAGGCCCGTCAGGAAACAATTGGTATCTGGTTTCTTTAAAGGCAGCTATCCTAAAGATGTTCACTCTACATTTGTGACGCAGATATAATCACTGACCAAAACTGTTAACCACTTTTTTCGAATTTCAAAACATTTCACTCTGTTGAATTTGACAGATGTTAGTATTGTTTGCTTGAACACCAATGCTGACCTTTATATCAAAAAGGTCACTAGTGATATATTGATAGTTCTATCTTTTTACCAAGTAGATTGATAACTGCTAACTGCTAACTGCATTCTCATTACTTTCCTTTGTGATGTGAATAAATTGTGAACTTCGCGGTTGTAATGGACATGGATGGAATGTTCATTCTCCAACATTGTTCTGGGCTATCCGAATCATACAGCACCCTCTCATGATGTGTAATTACATTGTTTAGAATATAAAACTAATCTGCACCCCAGGCTTATGTTGTAAAGAACGATACTCTGATATTCATCATAACGAAAGTGTCCTTATTGGACCAAGACGCACTTGGTACCATCTGACTATTGTACCAAGTACCGTCCAGCATTGGCCACGAGATAGCATCTTACCATCGTTCTTCAAGTTCAACCTTATTGATTTGCAGTAATTATGAAAACCTTTATATTTCTTGTGAAACAACTTCATTTGTATAAATATGCCTGTCCATTTATCACAAGTGACTCCCACCCATAGGCAACATAGCAAGGTAACCTAACAGTGCTTGTCATGATGGATTCACCCAGACTTGTTGCTCTACAGAGGAAAAAGTCAAAAGTTCAGCAAACTTTCAAATTGTTTTTGATAGGTGTTATATCTTGGATATTAGGTTGAAACAAATTGGCAATGATGGGCTGCCCGGATTTGGCACGTGCGTGGTCTGTAGAGGTTGATCAAGCTTGACCTGGTACTAATTGATCATGAAAGGGGCTGAAACCATCTCGGGCCGAGTGACAACACTATTGGGCTGTGCCCCCGTGCTCTTATCTTTGCCACCGTTTCCTACGTAAGAGAAAGCAAATCTGGATTTATGGGCAAACAATCTGATAGAAAAGCCTTACAGGGCATCCTTCCCCGAGTGATGGCCTGATCGATAAGGGCGGGCATGCAATGATATATATGCTGCCCTCGTGCAATTTCTGTCAAGAACTAAATTGGTTTCAAAACTCTGCTTTGCGGAGGGAGGAGAGATGAAACGATTGAGATTGAACAATATGTAACTCTTCCTCTTCGGTAACACTTACTCATGTGATCCAGAGTCCTTACTTGTTATTTTGTAATTCCAAGGAAGGTTAAGTATCTCTTTGTGGGTACATAATACATATATATATATGTGAAGAACGAATGGCTGCCACAGGCTCTGTAACTTTAAATTCCTCTAGATCATTATGGATATTTCGTTACATAGCAGAATTCCGACGATATTATTCCATTGTGAGACAATTGTGACTGTCATACGTTATGTACGAGCTGTGTAAAATCTAATTAAAAATATAATTTAGTGGCATCAAGATTTACTTTCCTTTGTGTTCATAATGTACAAAACACATCTAAGACACCTCTGCGATAACCAGTAAACGTCTTGGTAACCAACCCAAGATGGACGCATCACCTGTGTGACTTTGTCGGTAAAGTTTAACACTAAGCTACAAACAATGACATTTCTATTTATCAGACTGACACTTCCTCAGCATTGTTTCTCTGGTCGTAATGAGTAACTAGAATGTTTGGGGAAGAAAAGCAGGCTTAGGGAGTTGGGGCCCCAAATTGAAAAAGATGGATTGAACAGGCAAGTGAGGTCCTGATCAGCCGATTGGAGACCAAACTAAGCAGTTGCCACACCAAAAAGTATCAGAGTAAATGCTGCTGCAGACAGAAGAGCTGATATTGTACGGTGCAGCTAGATCAAGAGGCACTAACACAGTGCATCTAGCTACTAGCTGCTTACAATCCTTGGCATGATTGATCTAACACTTTAGTGGGATAGAGCAATAAGTAGAAAGTGCTTCCAATGGGCATAAGATTTACAAAGCCAAAGCTGCACCAGTTTTCTACTACTGCTTATCATTACAACTAATTTGCTTCAAAATGTCACCTGGTCTGAGATCTGCCTTTACAGTCTCTCCCCTACTCCACATTCGTTCTGCCGACTTCATTTTATGAAATTATCTTCAACACTGACACAAAACCCCCTTCCAAGTCTCTGCTCTCGACACTGAGTTCGCAGCAATCTCATTGAGAACTGTTCCCTACAATTATGCATCGACTTATTAAATTCGAAGCTGTCTGCTCTAGACGTCGCTTTCTTTTGGAAAATATGTCAGATAATTGTAAAATATGGATTGACAGTTGTCAGAGAGTGTTGGTGCTGACGAATGGCCCAGGGGATCGCCTAAGATCCTATTAGCATTTTTACACTGCTGACACCCTCAGCCAAGCGAGCGCCTTTTGCTCGAAGGCACATTGGACACAGACTGAAAATCACCCATGTTTTTCATTCGCCTATTCACCTATTGTTAAGGAAAATACTAGGGAAATGGTGAATTCGCCTAAATGAAGGTGACGTGAGTGATTGGCGGTTCATTGGAGTGACGCTCTGCACTGTGCCATATATTTTTAATGCCCGGCTCTGGCCCTCGAGTGGTAAGCAGCTTCGGAAGATGGGTTAGGTGCTTTGGCCAGGGGTACAGCTTTAATGATACGCCGCAGCACTGTGGAAAAATGAACACATACTTTGTTCTGATAGCCGTCACCCTTCATCAAGCAGTTTAGCTACAGTTGACTCAATTATTCACTAGTGAAATGAGCAAGGATGACAATGTAATGCCAAGAAGCACTCATTAGTGTAGGAAGCTACTGTTTTAAGCCCGGTGCTTAACTCGTTTAAAATCACGCTGATCAAATTGATTGCGAAAATCAGTGTTGTGGCTGTCGAGTCCCGATCAGGTAATGGGTAGAGTAAGCCTGTTGCCGTTGGCCCCATCTCTCTGCATCTTCAATTCATTAATTTCCAGTCAATGGCATCCCCACAAAATGCTTGATCCTTGTTGATACGGGTCGCACAAACAATATTGCTGTAATCGTCGCTGTTACAAGGCAGTAATTGACTGTCTGACAATGCCATTCAATATTCACTTCAGGAAATTGGCAAATATATCACGACGACGACAATGCAGCCTAAACCAACATATAATTGAATTCGGTTAGGGTTTTTATTCAAATATGAAAAGCAACAGGTACCACTATTACAAGGTAGTGGTTATGCTTGGTATCCGAAAAAATGATACAATATATTGCTATAAATGGCTGGGTTTGAATGTAGGTTTCGATCTTGCGGCTTCTTCTTTCCAGTAAGTGTAAGTACAGGAGTAGATGATAGTATAAGCCTACGTTCATGCCATTAGTTGGTTTCATTGAACACATTTTGACATTTTCAAAAGGATTTCTTTGTGACTGATGTACACAGAGGGATAGAATGACCACCTTGTTACTTTATGTCTTCTCCAAAAGGAAGTTTTTCACTGGGTTTCCATCATAATTGAATAATTAAAGCTAGGATCTCAGTGGCAAGCCTTTCTTTTGTATTTCTAGGAACCAGTCTGGGTCTTTTTCTTTGCGATATGTATGAAAAGGAAGGTGATAGTGTTGTTATAAACGGGACAAATCCTCCAACGAAAAACAACACATTTAATGACAAAAGTTAGAAAGGATGTCTGGCCTGCCACTTCGTACAATGCAGATGATCAATTATCATACAGCATTGCAACATAAACAGTCAATGGTAAATAAGTGCGTACTCTTAGTTCAGTGTCCTGCGTGTATCAATGACAACTTAGCATAAATCAAGCAAAAGAAATTCACTTTCTGTTTGGCATTTTATCATGTGATATGTCGTCTTCAACGGGTCATGGAAAAACATCGATAGGTCTGCAGAAAACAATATTTTACCATTGATGTTTACGCCTTTACTTTCTTTGAGTCCAATTATTCAATTAACTTCACTAAATATGTGACAATATAATTAAAATAGCTTATGTGTAAAATATTTAATTTTGAACGACACATGTAACAAAATTGTTTGAATATGCCATACATTTGCCCTTCATCGAATATTATTTGATATTATTGAAACCGACAGTATTTTACAGAATCATGTTGGATACATAATTTTAACGTATGAATATGTCAACACCAATGTTTTGGAACGTATCAAGAATCTAATATGACATTTACAGAATGATTAGATATGAAAAATACATGAAAATGTATGAAGTACAAAGAAATCATTAACTTTTACCTTAAAGGACGTGAAGGTTTAAATTGCTGTTCGACTTGTCGTGCTTAAATTTTGACATTCCAACATCTAATTCCGCAATAAATCAAACCATGTACACAGACAGCATACTATAATCATGCAATAAATCAACTATTATCAATAGCAACATTTATGACCACGTATTTGCATTCCTCGGTAAAAGTGATGGGGCTGCATGAATTAAACCCGATGATTTTGCGTATCTCTGGGAAAGGCTTGTTCAATAGCCAATATATCATCTTTAAATCAAGCGATCTTATCACTCGATTATATTATCTGTGGAGACATTTGGTAGGTAGCGACAGTCGAGTAGATGAACCTCAGCCGCATTGAAGTTATGTGTCCGTAAATATTGACAATATACGGTGGTCATCTTGATATTGCTATATTCTGCTAATGGGTCGTTTCTATGTGATGGTTATATATAATCACGTCTGTTGCATAAAATATACAGATAGGCATAATGCACTTGCATACACTTCATCCATGCTATTTTGCTTAGTTTACAAATTACGTTCCTAGGCGGCAGTTTTACTGATATATAACGATAATAAAGAAATTTAACTTAGAAGAATGAGAGCGACATATCAGTTGAAAATTACTGTTGGAACGAGATGAATTATCCGAACGATAGCTGAACACAGCTTTGGTTTTGGTATCAATGATCGATTGCACTCTTATGATGAATACTCGTCTTGGAAGTATGAAATGACATGGAAAAAGAGCTCGGAAATGTAGTGTTGTTTTGTCAAGGACAAAACTCACATTAATTAGATCACTACATCAAAGACACATCAAACAGGCTGGTGGCGGAGGAAAACTCTGCAGGGCCATGTGTGGCGGCAGGATGGTGGGGTGCCACAAAACTTGAGCAAAGGCCATCAATTTTACATCATACACAATGGCACACAGTACACATGGCTTGAGCTTATTGGATCAGTCAGAAGAAGCTATTACACAATCAGGGTTCCCACTTTTCTGCACTCACAAAATTCCAGGATATTTCCAGAATTTTATAAAAAATTCCAGGTATAATTTTCTTTATTTTTAATGTGGCCTCCACATACAATTGGGTAAATGTTTACACTTTATATTA
>JBCAUI010029675.1:0-21432 GCA_038406195.1 Haplosyllis anthogorgicola | reverse complement strand
CCTGGCTAAGGAATTTAGTCTCCTCTGGCTCAAAGAAGTACTATTTCTGTCGATCTAGGCTTTTTAAGTAAAAATAGTATGATCTGGGACCAATTCAATATTTCAATGCTATCCCAATACGAATATTAAAATCAAACCCGTTGCTATCTATTTTAAAGGAAAAAGCCACTTTGCGACATATGTGTATTAGAAACATTATGTGTACTATTATGAACTATTAAAATCCTCTCCCCTTAAGGTTTAATGAAAATATATTCCAAGTTGCTCAAGCCTGCACTGTACGGAAAATGTCAATGGTTAAGTAGACATGTAGATGGGACGATGTACAGAGCAGGTGTTGACATATGTCAATTTCTTGTCTAAAATGTTAATTTGCGGAAGGCTACCTTTCTCAGGTTTATTCAACAAATAAAGCTTACTATAATACTGAGTTTCATCTTTTTTCAGGTTCTCTACAAAAATGTGGATTTCTTGAGTACCCTATGTGCTCTACTGATGGTATGCAGTAAAATTATATGAGGTAGATCAGTATAATTATTTTCGTGTTGAACATTTTGTAATGTTTCTGTGGCTATTGTACTAACTGCACTGATATTCTATATTTTGGAAACTAATATTTAAACACTTCAACATGTTTGCAATTTTTGTTAAAGAATAATCAAGCAGAGTAAAATGAATCTTTGGTTCAAACTGCCAAAGCAATTTGCGTGCACTGCATTGATGTTAATAGATGCGTATTCATAGACCTTCTTGCTCATTACAAGAAACATTCAAGATAGAAATATGAATATTTTCAAGTACTATATTTAGCAAAGTCCCGGTCAATAGAGACTTCAATAATGGGATCCGGTTCTTTCAGGCGATGTGCAATCTTCTTTCGGAGGAAAGGATGCCTTAAGGCAGTCACTACTAAATTATATAACAACTTTTTCTTCCTTTTCTTCTTCATTCCAAAGTAAAATACTTTCATGCAGTTTATTGAGTGAAAGCATAAAATATTGTGATGGACTCATTTGTCTTCTTTGAGGAAACGACAGAGTATTGCATGCTACATATAAGTGAGCCCCCCAGGTGTTATCGTGCACAGCCCTCCTGTGCACGCGACCCTGGTTCGAGCCCTGGACAGGGTAGGGACGTTGCCGAATGTGTAAGTGAATCACGCCCGCGAAATCAAGGTGTAAAACTGGTACCAGCCCATGTGAGCAAACAGGATCGTTCACCTGTTCTCCAAGATCTCATAACAAATTGACATTGTACGCCACATTTCAAAAGCTATGCCCTTGTTATTTCAAGTCTCACTAACTGAGTCCTTGTTTCATCGCAAAATTATGTGATGGTGATTGTCAGTTACATATGATTACACATGATTGATTAATTCAAATGATGTATTTCTTTGGTATGGTGGTGCAATCAAGAGTTGGAAGGCGGGAACGGTAGAGAAAAGAGAAAAGATGTAGATCTAAGTGATAACACCTAACAATTTGGAAACATGTACTGTTTTACCTGCATCTGTAATTTTTAAAGGTCACAATGAAACAGAATACATTCATTGTCTGTTTCAACTTCTTTTTGAAAATTGCAACAAATGTGTTTTTGCTGGTTTGCACAGAAGTTACCGTCTGAAACGGTTAACTTCTGTCTGAGCACAGAAAACAACGTACAGTCATCAATTATATTAAAAACAATCAGATACTCAGGTGTAACCTCACCGAGAACAAAAGAGGTAAATCTACTTTGAACAGGTAAAAATAACGGAAAATGCCTATTGCATGCAAAGTTGAAATAAAAAGGCTTCGATATCAGGTAATGAGCGGCTCATGAAAACAAGGTTAATTGTGGATATTTTCTATTCGTCTGGACAGGGAAATCATTAAAACTGAAGAAATGAACATAATGAACCAAGTTGCTTCGTAACATAAGACTTACTGCATCTAGTTGCATCCAATTAGAAATCCCACGCAGGTAAAAAAAACTTTGGCAATAGTTGTGCTGTGACCAGTGGAGTCTGTTCATTCATTCCATGTTAGTGTCATCTCTTGTAGCATGTTCTTATGGATCATCTCACTGGACAATACTCATAGCCAAACCCTAACTAAAGTGGACAACTTGAGATGGGGAGCATCTGTGTGGTTTATTTCACTGTCACCGTCTGCCATGCTCTTAATGCTAAAGCCTACCACCTATCAATACGTACCTAGCACATATCAGTGTAAGATATAACAAAACACAATTTATTGTTAAACAGTAAGGTCTCAAAAATGTGTTTCAGTTATGAGTATTCAAATTGCAAGATTCATTCACTTTAAGGGGCATTATTGTTGAGGGCACGAATTGTGAATCTTTTAAAAAACAATTTTACGTGAGACATGACTCTGGGGGACCCAGTTTTCTTTGAAATTCAGAAATATATGTGTGAAGCTGGGGTGAGAAAGTGACAGAATTCTGTTGTTCCCTTACGAGTCAAGCGGATCAATACCCGTCAGTGTTATCAGCACTTTACATCTGCTGCATATCCCACAATGTGACAATCTCCACACAAGGCTGACAGCTTCTTACTGCTCTGTATCTTCTCGGCAAGAAAAATCTACAAATGGTGCGTGTTATCATGGCCTAACACATGGGATGCGCATGAAGTACAAAATCTACACAATTAGTTTCCGACTCTTAATGCGTGAGAATTCCCTTAAACTATTTTATGTTGAGTCATGCTGACCAAGGTAAAGTACATTCTAGTGTTCAACTTCACTGCTCACTTTTCACAAATAGTACTCAATAAAAATTCTGCAATGTTTTTCGGCAAAGTAAAGATTTACTTGATAAACAGTTAGCGAGTCCACATAAACTGTAACTCTCCTGAGGAGACCTTTTATTTTTACTGTTGACACAATGATTATCTGGTGGAATATGAACGTTATTATTTACAGGATAAGCAATTTGGTTTCAAATTGCTACCTGTCTGCTCGATATCTTTTGCACATTTTACTTGACATTTTGTCCAATAACTGAAATGATGGGAGTTGAGTCTCAACATGTTATTTTTGGCAATAGCTTATCTTTCTCCCTTTGAGTTGGATTTGGTATAATATTAGAGCCATCTAAAAGGGTATTACCTTGTAAATGTAATGTTCTCATAATGAGGGCCAGCAGGTTGTGTTTAACGTAATAAGGTCTCGAGAGTCGGTAACTCAGTGACATTTTCTGTCCGAATTGCCGACAGTCGTACACAGCTGCTAAATTTCCTGAGCTGTCTGAAAATCGCCACATACAATTGGCGTCGTGTTATTTAAGTCATTAACTCCTGTCACATTGACAGCATAATGTTAAATCTAGAAATGTCGTTCTCTCGGACAAACTAATTCTTATTTAGTTCGTTCATATTCGGTTAAAATGTCAATGTTCTTATGAAGGTGTGCTAACTTGCGTTCAAGCAAGATAACAATAAAATAATCGATCTACAAGAAAAACACATCTTAGTTTTATTTTCTTGGGGGCTTGAACGAAAAAAAAGCACCTCAAATTATCACTTCATTTGATTTCAACTCAATGGCGACTGATGCCTGAAGATTTCACAGTAACTGGGATCCAGCATAGCAGTGGACCTTATTGGAAAGGACGACTGTGCCTCCCTTTACCACAGAGAAATGTTGCGCCAAAGCTTAGCAAAACGGTTTTTCAGTGGTTATTTTTTAACTTGTGCGTCCCTTTACAACAATATCATATTTGAAGATATTGACAAGATTACCAACCAGAAGTAGTCTTCTGACATGTGCACCTAATATAGCATGAACATTCCGACTTTTTTGTTTAAGTGAATGTGTATTTTGTAAACTTGTAATTTACCAGTTCTTTGGAATTTTCTGTTACAGAACAACTCTTCAGGTAGGTACCCAAGAGATAAATCTCCGTGACGAGGTCTCCCTTTTCTTACATGACATCCAGGCCTTATCTGGCTTTTCCATTAAACTTAGATACAAACTTTTGGAGAGGCTCTTTCAAGGAAACCTTTTCAACCGTTACAAACATTTCGTGATCCATTCACTTGTGGGTTGAAGTAGTGAAGCTGAAGAACTCATCCATGGACAATGAAGCCTGATAAGTGTGGCTCATGTTGCAGAACAAATGTTGTGCAATTTCCAAGATAAACGAAACTAACTTTACAAAACTTTGCCTGTTGAGAGATCCATCTGACACTAAATGCCACGTCGTTCACTTTTGTAACATGATCGATAAAGAGTAACCCTACTTACATCAAGTAAAGCATCCTATATCTCTATTGTATTTGTAAGGCTCTTAAATTTAACTTTGTAGACCGAGACCCATTTTTATTGGACACCTGGTATCTCTGTTTTAAATGACGCTAACCATGGATTTTAGAGCAGGCTTGGTTATTCGCTGTGCACCTTGAATAAGAAACTAGATCTGTATCAGATTATAATCTGGAATATGCAATATTATCCGATATTATACATTTTGACTGTCGACCAAAGTAAAGAAAAGCAGCCGTATATTTATTTTCATCCATTTACTGCATTGAACTCCGATGCGTTAAAAGGTGACATGCTGTGCTGGAGAATTCTATTAATTTGAAAAACATTATGACATTGGCAGGAATTTTAATTGTCAGTAATTTAATTTAATTTTCCTTCATCCTTCAATTAAGATCCATTTACGTTGCTCAATAGTTTTATGTAATTTAATAGACGTTTTCACCGAATTTCCTAATGACTGAACATAAATTCATAACAATTAGCAGTTGCCAATCACCTATACTTCTGAATCCGTCAAGATAACTTCAAGTAATAATTTAATCACGATACTTAATTACCACTCTGTCTATGTGTACATTGTTGTGATATGCATTTTGGAAATGCCTCAGTAAGACTTCCGTGAGAGTACCATTCACTGTAGGCTAATGTTTAATTTTAAATAGTTATGGTGCACTGCATATGCACACTGCACCGGACCCGGATCCAGGATTTCCCGCAAGGAGGAGAGGGGGGACGCCAACCCAAAATTTTTCGAAAACCCCCTAAAAATGGGGGAAAATCGGTAAAAACTGCATGAAAATGAAAAACTTCCGGCCGTACGGGGGGGGAGGCGCCCCTGGATCCGCCGATGTTCACGTCCTGCAGTAAGCATTGAGTACTCACTACCGTACGGGTCAGCAGAGAGTCAAAGTCTACTTTTGTAACTTCAAATAAAATGCTTGCCTGTTCCAAAGAATTGTTTCTCATTTCTGCATATTCCGCCTACACGTAAGAGCTTTAGGAACATTCCAACATCGTAGAAACTACATCTTACGAAGGTATTTGCGAGCATCAAAATAATCAAGGGGTAATACGTTGTTATTATAGGATATTTGGTCAACAAATTGATATTAGTAGGATAGATACAACATTATTACATGGAAACAGACATCTTGAGGTTGGTTTACAAGTTTCGCTTTCTTCTAGACATGGAATGATTTTGGGAGGCTGAGTCTACTATGCGGATCGAACTCAAATACTAACACACAGACATCCTGTGGCATGTTCTCTGGGGGCGGATCCAGGATCTTTTTGTTTGAGAATTTTTTTCATTTTCGCCACAACTCATGAAAATTAAGGAATCGCGTCGGATGGTTCCCTCTATCCTGCAACATCCTGTTCATTTGTTTTTAGTCTGTTGTACAGATTAGTCTGATGGTAAACGTCTCATATTAATCAGTTGAAGGTCTTTTCTAGTTCTGTATCCAGATGATAAAAGATTATAGGGAAGAGTACCAGGTGACAGAAAGAAAATGTACCAGGTGATAAACTGGTTCCTGTAATTGAGGTAGGTCAATCATTAGTATCCTCGGCGTAATGAGAAAATGATTACATGTTTCAAGGAAGAGGATTCAAGGTAAAACGGCAGAAAACCTCTTTTTTGTTTCATGTTTAGTAGATCGACTATGCCTGGCGACACGCAAGCACAAAATCAAGAATGCGTGAATAGGATTGAGAAGCTACAGTAGATCTATTTGGTAACGAATTCACCTGTGTCATCCCTCCGATAAATTCGTTTGTTAGGAAATACAACAGGCTAGGATTGTCTCGTGATCATAATATATATTACTGCTAGGCATGTATCCCACAACATTGACGACAGCTGTTTCTTGTTCTTGGGGCATCTTTGCAGATATTTCCAGATTTTGGCGCCACATTTTCGAAAAGTCTTTGACAAAAAAGGTACATTGTGAACAAATATCATAAATTACCATTACACGTTACAGTACTGTATGATTACAAAAGATTGTAAATCTCTATCTTAGGAAATTTTGGGCGAATTTATTTTGACGATCAGCACTTCAGCACTCTCAAGTGAAAGACTGCTCCCACAATCCGGCTCGACAACTGTAATGAATACGATCTGATTTCTTAAAGTGGATTCGTAATTCATAATTCTCACTTTAACCGAAGAAGAAGATCATTATCCCCGAATTCCACCCGCATTTAGTGCTGATTTTGTAATGTTTACCTGCCTTGTTGAGGTAAACACCATTAGTGCGATTACAGGCGATGAAGCCATGTATGTGTGTGTACAGGCAGGATGTAGGAACTACATCACATTATCCTACAGCACTAAACCTGCTCAGATCAATTGTGGCTCAACATTTATTGGGTTTCACTGAACAGTAGAATCCCTGCTTGATTTGATCAGGACTCAAAGCCAGCTGAGGCACTATTACTTTTTTCCTCTCAACATTACTTGTCATATTATTCCTTAAATTTTGCCGAAAACGGTTTGATAACTGTAAGTTATACTCTGGGAAGTGCAAAACTTTCATAGTTTAACTTTGAAAGTTGCCTTTTGGTTCAGAAATGAAAAAAATCACAATCATTAATTTTCTTCATTTGATTCCTTGAATTGCCTGTTATTTAGGCTGATAATGTCCATAACGTTTTTTCTACTCCCCTGGGTATAAAATCGAATCTGGCCCAACTATTTCTTTGTGTTGTCTTTTACGGTGTGTTATACATACGAAACTTTCCTGGGAGTTATTTCTAATGTGCATGTCATTATATTTAATGTACAGTGGCAAATACCAACATCTGCTTTTAGTAGGACATAGCTGTAAGTGAGTAACGAAAACGAAATCATTACATTATTCTTGAGAAATACAAATTGAAAGTCCATTGCAAGTGAATTATTGAGTTCGTCAACTATTGATTGAAAAATTCGACCTATGACCACCCTGAACTCCCACTGGCAGCGACATCGAAAAATGATTTGTTTTTAGGCGTTCATGGTATTTCACAAGACCAGATGCATCTTAACAAAACATTGTACAACTGGGCAAGATATTAAAGTGAATAGAAAGAAAATTAACTGCTCTTTATGTTTTAATGTCTCGTATCTGACCTTTGCAACTTGGCCAAAGAATCAGTAGCTACTCAAGGAAAACTACGACGTAAAAGAGAAGTATCCTGTGGCAAGTACTAAAGAAGGTACTACACTTACTTGTTTGAAACCTCGGTACATTATCTGTAGTTCCTTACGGGTGAACTTGGTGTTCTTACACAGCGCATCAAGCCCTTCTGGCTTATAACGCACCACCTGCATCTCAAGGTCGTCAAATTCATTGTCTACAAAAATACATAAGAAAGAATATAATGCGACATATTTCAATGATTTTTTTTTGTTGCGATGTAAATTGACTTAATGCAGATAATTGAATTACTATTAAAAGTCAAGCGCCCCATAACAATTGAATTTCATGCTGAGCTCATTCAATTCAATTGTTGTAGGGTGCTTAACTTTCGATAGTAATTTCATAATCTGCTAACGGCAAATGAAATGTGTTTCGGGCCAATATTATGTGCGACTGAGGGTAATATGCACATTTACTTAAATATTTACGTTATTTCATAAATATCTTGAGTCCATGCAATTTTAATATCAGGTCCTGTACGTACTATATGTCATAATACATTTCCCTCTGGTGCTGCCATTCAATGCGAATGCTCAGAGTACTCAATCACATAAAAGGTTCATGAGTGTGTTATATATTTTGTTGATTAACTACCTTAAGGCTGCATCTTTTCTGATCTATTCGGAGCCGAGCTAATCGTGTTAGTTTTTAAACAACAGAATTTCTGCTCACGTTTTCAAATAATCATAGTTTAGGGGGCTAATTTAGCTATTTGAGAACTCTCAACTGACAACTGTAAAAGCCCCGTTTTATTGCTGAAACCATTAAGTTTTAATGTTCAAATTCATATGTAAACAATACACCACCATGGACATCATAACGATTTTTTGCGCAAGAAACCACCATCTATTACAGTAGAACATTCTTCCCTATTGTATCTAAACTGCATTTAATTTAAACTGATCCAAAATCAATCTGATATTTGATCGGAGGCAAATTTTAATACAGCATTAAATTTATTCCTCAGGTGTTTTTCGTAAAACATACAATATTACCATCAAAAAGCAATTTCATTTGTTCTTAATTTCCTTTTTTTATTTGAAGGTGATTCGTCAACGTTATTCCATTGAATGTAAAAATATTCACTTTTTATAATGACCGAATTGACTGAATGTAATTTGAGTTTTGTGTTGCTGCATAAGGGTTCACTTATTGAAAATTGATTGTAACGATGATGTTTGCTGTACTTTACAAAACAGATCTTTTGGGACACAAATATTTCTGTGGTCCAACAGCTTAGATCTTTCGTAGTGCCAGTGTTGCTTTTGTATCAGTGTAAGCAGACTTCTTTACACTTAAATGTATATATTTATAGTTAAATATACATTGAAGGGCATTCTCAGGAAATATGAAAGTTCTGTAATTAGAAGTTATAATATTAGTCGTCCGGAACAGAAGCATAAATATACAGGCTAAAGCGGAACTAAGGACGAAGCTGTCCATTGATTTATCTTCCAAACAGTTTCATCTTGTTTCTGAGATGTTATATTTTTCCTAGTATCAATGGTAGCGGACTTAAATATCTTGTAGAAATTAAGAAAATCATTGTCATTTCCCAATAAGACGCGTACAAATGATCAATTGTCACTTATAACTATTTCTTCCTCACCAACAATTTGACAGGATATGAAATAATTTGACAAGTACATCAGTACCATGGAGCATTAACTAGGTCTAACGTTCATGACGGGTTTATTCTCGCTTTATATGGCATTGCTCTACTCTGCTGTCCACTGATTTATTACTTCCTTTGCCAATTCTCAAAGGCATTGTCCTTTAAGTGGTCGTAAACAACTTCAAATCATAAAAGGTGACAATAGGAGTGAAACTTGAATCGATACGTAAATAGGGATTGAAGAGGTTTACGTGTAGATGTTACATTCAAATAAAAACTAAGAGCGTTGATTATTCATCCTTGAAGCAAGCCCTCTT
Source organism: Haplosyllis anthogorgicola (assembly GCA_038406195.1). NCBI lineage: Eukaryota > Metazoa > Annelida > Polychaeta > Phyllodocida > Syllidae > Haplosyllis > Haplosyllis anthogorgicola. The sequence continues at coordinate 12,047 of JBCAUI010029675.1, read as the reverse complement.
TTGAAATTTGGTACTCGATGTAACCTAACCGATTTTCATCCTTTCGATCCACATAATGTGTTGCACCATGATTGACACTGTCTAGAGAAATATTACGAATTCGTAAACGTTCCGAAATAAAAGAATATCGCTGTTTGTTATTGATAAACAATAGATATAGATTCAGCATATGGAACATACAATGGTATGTTAGCGCTATTTGTGTGAAGACTCACACGACTCTTAGATATGAAAACGAATTGGCAATTATTTAGTAGTCTAGTATTTATATCTGCCACAAATTCATGATTGTCACCGCCTATCTGTGAACGTCAGAGGCACCAACAACAATGTGATTTAGAAATACTCGTCATCAATCACACGATGATGTCCATGCAAGCTTAGAAGGGTAACCAGTGTTAAATGAATTTTGAGCACTTTGTAATGAAATATCCAGGAAAAGAATATTGCCTTACCACCCAGTCCAATTGAGCATCGTTTGGACACTGACGCAATAAGGCAAATGGGACATTATTGCTACAGTTCTTCGTCAAATTGCAATGTCTAGACATATTATTTTTCTTTGCTGTCCATAATGCCGTGTTCATTTGACCTTTTGCCCATTTGTAATATGAGTTCATGAAGACGCCATCAAAGATTAATGCAGGATTGTGCACAACTGAAAGAAAATGAAATATCTAGCAAGCATTGCTGGAGTAACAAAAGTATAATGAATATTGATGTTGGTAAACATACTAAGTATCAATTTGTGGCATAATTAACGATGAGGATAGAGTTATGCAGGGACAATAACTGTATAGTAATGAATAATCCATAAATCAATCAAGCAGCAAATGCCATGTATTGATTATTTATCATATGCAGAGTTGCTTTACAGCAGCAAATTTTAATACATAAAATATAAATCCGTCAAGCTGTCCAAAACAGTTTACGGTTTTGGTAATGTATTTGTCGTAGAAATTCAAATTAACCCAGAATAGTGACAGTTAACCAAAAATTACACTTAAAGTGTCAATGCAGATATGCATGTCTGCCTTTTGGTTTGGAAGGAATCTTTTGGTGTTATGCAAATCATGATAGTTGAGATGTGAAGATGTGTGGGACGTTTCGTGTGAAGGTCGCACCCGTTTATCTCAGCTATGTCTATCTTTGACACGCACTTGATGTACGAGCACAATCGTGATTCTCCGATTTGACTCTCTATTAAAGCAAGCTACTGTTTTCAAATGGTCTGTTACACACGGAACCGTTCAGTTAAAAACGAGTCATTTACAAATTCATACATTGTTGCTATTGTAGTAATTTGAATTGAAAATTTTCCTGGTATTTGTAAAGGAGAAAGTAACAGATGGTTTAAAGTACCAAGGACGAGACTCTAAAATCAAAATCAATCAAATCGTCCTGTTTACATAATGCTATTTTACATAATAGAACAAGAGAACCGATTTCGATAATTTGTTGTTCCCTTATAATGGAAACGTGTTTTTGCTGTAGATACAAAATCGGCAGAACTCAAAAAGAGATTTTTCTCACGTGCTTCCACAAATTACATCTGATAAAAAGATCGGTCTGCTGTCTATCGAATAGTTCTTCAGAAAAAAACAAACGTAAATAAACATGATGTGAACTACGGTATGGCTTATCCTTGCTAGATTACAAATAAATTGAATCCTTACGACTTGTGAAACCGAAGCCAAAGCAGGCAATTTCTGTTCTTCCTCTGCTGAAAGGTAGAACAGGAATACATAGTCATAGTGCCAATAATCCTAGCAATTTCCTGTTTATTACAAACACAAAGTTAATCTTCACAGTACTTCCAGAGCATCTCAGAATACACTGCACAATGACACAAAGTATTCAGTGCAAAACTATTGTGGCTCTGCATCTCCAGGAATACCAGTCATTACTGATTGTAGAGTTCGTAAAGGGAAGATATTCATGTAATTAGCCTCGAAGAAAGTTTTTGAACTTTACAACCGGGCTTAATTTTCAGGCGCCAAAAATTCCAGGGTTTTGTGACGTAAAGAAATCATTGTGCAAATTTACACACACAATTTCAGAAACAACAGTTAATTCCTCATTTACCATATTTAGTAAGAGAATATATTTTTTGACGTCATACTGTGACATTCCTCATTTTGAAACCGAGGTTTTCAATTTTCCATTTGAAGTATAAATACAATAATTCCTTACATTGGTTGAGAATTTCAATGCTTACAAACCTTTCTGGTAATTGCTGGTCGGTATGAGATTAAATCCTTGTGAAAACCGCCTGGTTAGTCGTCTGGATAACGCAAACATGATTTCTAAATCCACAAATTTGCAAGTCTAAATAAGAAATAATTCGCAAAAGTCCGGACTTTCTCTTGTCACTTGATGCGTTTTACAATTGCTTCGTATACTATCGCTATTTATTTTTATGATCTATGCAAGCTGATATATCAACCGATGAAGGCTTTGTAAGATCAATTTGTTGTGTGTCTTGTTCTACAGCTTTGAAACTATTGTCCGAACGTTGTGTTCCTGTTATAAATAAATGAAAAGGCAGCTGTTGCATCCTTCATGATTTTTCTGCTCTGCAATAATTACGAGTATTGAAGTCGAGTCAATAATGGTAAAATGTTATTGCATATAAATATTACATATTGGAGCTTGAGGAGATCTCTCGTGACATTTTACATTGAGTAGAAATAAACTGATAAGACATCTTTATGAACGAATAGCAATCTATTGTTACCAAAGTCATTTTCCTTATTGACCTAGTACACACGTAATATGACGTTTGCCACAGAAAAATATCAGGGCCTTTCTACATGTGAAGTGATGCGTGTCAGAGCCCCTTGTAATCAAGCTTTTATTGCAACAAATTACAACCGTACATACATGCCAATAAGATAAGTATAAATTTGTCACAATAGCTATTCTGCTGCTAGTTAGGATTAGGGACACCAGCAGGTAGCGGGTTACTCGCCGGTATGCATTTGAAGTAACTACCCGATACATGAAATATTACCCGGGTACTCGATATTTGAATTTGTAACATTTTTCTTCTTAATTATTAATTCACCTTAGAAACATTTTGCACATAAGAGAAACATTACTGTAAGATTTATAATTGGTTTCAGTTCATTTATATCAATCATTTCCATTATGTTTCTGGAATTTGTTGTTTTTTAACGTAAATCACCACATTCATTTTGCCATTTAGTATATATGACAAATGAGAATTTACTAGTAGTATGGACGGGTACTCGGGTAGTACCTTACGGATCTCTGTTAGAATATAATATATTAACACTACTTATTTACACTACTAACACTACTTATTTACGTTTTCACAGAGACATATAACCCAACACTAAGCAAGCTAATTACTGCCACATAACGTGGTAAAGATTAAGTAAGTGAAAAGCTAAGCTTGACTCTGTACTCTGTTGGAAATCATATTTTGGGACTTTTGGAACGCTTTAATTACATACTGCCATCTGTGCCTACCACGCGACATACGTGAGTCCGTGCACAATGTGTCAACCTAGATATTTGCCCGGCAACCATTGATTAACCCCAGTTATCCAAGTTTTCGGCAACAATGTTGTTTATGACCTATATTCCTAAAAAAATTACACTTTTGGAGGAAGGAATCGCAGCTGCATTGCCTGGATGTAGGACAATACAGATGAAGATTAATGATCGTGAATGAAACAACTACCTCCAGAGTTAAAATTATCACAAATGTAACGGTGGGAAACTGGTAATTTTTATTGAAAGGCGTTACATCTTTAAAGGAGAAAAGCTGCAAATCGTTCTTCAAATTTTCTTTTTCTGATACACCTTCTCAATACTATAAGAACATTTTGTCATTTGAAATTATTTGATTGTTCTGTATCAGCTTCTTGAATGTATCCTTGGCGAGTAATAACATTTCACACTGAGTCTTTCACTTCAACACGTGCATGTCTATTATTCCGATTTCTAAATCCAGAAATATTTCATCTACATAACCTTGAGTTTTTAAATGCATATCTGCCAATTATCGATTCTGTTGGAATGTGAACGCTAAGCTTTGATTTTAGTTGAATCCGGTGAAACATGCTTTTTACCGCGACATTTTCAACGCTTTTAATACTTTTAAGAAATGAAAGATTCCTGTCTTTCACTTAACACTTTATACCGTTTTATATTACAGGAATAATTTTCCCCTCTCCTCAGACGGTAGACTATAAATCTCTGTTATTTCTGCTCAACAACGCAAATTACATGCTTTGTGTTTTAAGAAATACTTGCAGTAGATGATTCATCCGCTCATTAAATACTTTCCTGAAACTCGAAACCAAATTTTTTATCAACACACGCAAGGACATTCAGCAAAGAGAGAAAGTGATTCTGCAATTTTAAAAACTTGTTTTGGTATCAGTTCTGATAGATCACGCACAGCCCGTAATTCAGTCAGTCGGCAACCTTAAGTTTTTGTCTAATTTGCAAGACACACCCAAGTTACGTGTAGCTATCATTCTCAAATAGTTTCAAAGCAAGATCATCCTAATAATAGATGTCTATGTATTTTCGTTAAGCACAGGAGATAATTTGCAGTATTTGACAATGATGACCAATAACCGTGGGGAAAACGAGACCTTGTTGCCCTAGCGACAATGTTACTAATAAGTATATGCTACAGGAACACGTTTCTTAAGTGAACATTTTATTTGTTCACCGTTGGCATTCAGAAGGGTTAAATCTTTATTGGCAAATTAATGATGAAGAATGACGCTATAGTGATAAGCCTGTCGTTAAATAAAACCAGTGATTACTGGGGCCTACTTCCCGGATAATTAGGCTTTTCATGTCTTTATGGAGCTCAATAATTTCCAATCTCGTACTAAAAGTCATTCGTAATCCCAGATAAATCAAGCTTAAAAGCCATGTAATCAACATGTATTAATTTTGAGAAGTTATAACATGAATTTTCCCATAAATTTAGCTTTTATTATTTCCCTTAAAGCACTAGATCACGGACGTAGTAATGGATGTACGTGTCACAATACATTTCGTTAAAGTGAATCACCTTTCAGATTTGCGGCATTAAAATTTACAGTTATTTCCAAACAAACGAGGAAGGCTATTAAAGCAGACCGTAAGTGTTATGCTAAGGGATGATACGGTATGTAGAACAGCAAAACAACAGATAGATCTATTCGTCCACGTTTACCAGCATTTTGTGGGGTTCGCAGATATTGATAAGTAAAGTATCCCTGTTGAATGTAATACCTTGCACTGATGCTGAAGTGTGGGAAAAATATGTTTATTGTGAAACATTGTATTCCGTTAGATTTGCCATAAAAATGCCATATCAAGATAGGTAAATATAAGTTTGAAAACGTTTGGCAATGAACCTCTGGGTGCTTATATGAACCATTTTCCCCCAAACCGATGGATTTTCTACACCTGATACCCTTGAAATGCCAACTCAGGTGAGGACAATCCATCCAGGAGATGAAACAACAAAGCAAAGCAATCACACAAGGGCTAATAAACAACTGAATGCCCAATTACGATGACTTTAACCGAATAGTACTAAGGATGACCCGACACCGCCCTGAGAGCTCATAACATTAACTAAAGGACTGAAGTCACCATAGAAATTACTAATAAACAACTAATGTTGCCTGGTTGTTGTGAGTTGCCTGTTAGCTTCTACTACATCCAGCTATTAACTAAAGACTTTTCCCTGAAAACTAAGGACCATCAGGAGAATCCAGTACCTAACTTTTTGCGCACTAAGGCTTGTTTTGTTCAAGAAAATGCGCAAGAAAATGCAACGATTCAAGCAACGTAAAAGCGTTTAGAAAACAACGCCATTCTTGTTGGTTTCAAGCTACGCTTTCGTGATTAATAACGCACATATAGGCATAATTTACACCAATGCAAAAGCCAAGTATAAAATGACAAATTGCTCTACTGCTTACAATGGATTAATCCACAGCCTTATTTACAGGAACCACCAATCTGCCAAATAATGTAAACGTCTCACGTTGAGTAAATTGCCAAACTTATTTTAGCCTAGATGCGGAAGGTTGTAATAACAGATTCTGCTCTATGTTTAATGTTTGCAATAATAACACATCCACAGATATGAAAGTGATGAAAACTGGTTCATGATTGATACCTGATAGGCAAATACATTACTTTCTATTCGGATATAAATCCTGACTGGTAGATCTAGCTTAAATTTCTCTCAATTTGGAAATTGTTTGAGAACAATAGAATTTCACATTGATGCACATACAAGCACATCGTTAAACTCTGTTGTTTTAACTTCATCCTCTAATAACGGCCCTTAAGACTCCTCATTCTCTCTCTAGAATCAAATGGTTAATTAGTGACTGCTATCCTCTGGACCGTTACTATAAAATTTGAGTGTGACACCGACCTGTTGACCGGGCCGGTGCTGCAGGCTTGATCATCCTGCTGATCTCGGAGATCCCAATTAAGGAACAAATATGAGATAAAGCCGAGTTGTAATAGGAAAGAGTGACGTTGTGATCAATAATTGATAAATAAATCGCCCAGATATATAATTTCAACAAAGGTCAACCTGAAAGGAATGTATGTTGTAGTGACCAACTACATTTCAATCTGCACAAGTCTAGGAATAATATTCCAGATATGTGCTCAATTGAAGTGTTTTCGAAATCTTTGCATTTCTTCTATCTAATTATGCTCATAAACTATGATTTACCGCACGGTTTTCTTACAATATAGAAGAAGTAAATTAGGGTCTTTAAGACTCTGTTTGGTACAAATTATGGAATAATAGCAGAGAACAAAACGTAATTGTCGTGGCAGGTGATGCCTCTCCTGGGCGATCACCTCTTGCGTAACACGGCTTAATTACCTAATGTTGTCGGGAATTTTCTCTGCTGAAGGTAGCTCAGAAACGGAATTAAGAATATAATGCGAAGGCACCATTCAAGAATCCAGCAGATGTTGTCAGTGCATGAATCTTTAATGACTGTTGCTAAAAGTGGAATTCCCTCGGCTTGCAAGTCACATAATTAGCAACATGGCAAGAATGTCCAAACGTTTACAGAACCCCAGGAGTTACCCATGTAAACTTTTAGATGGCTTATTGTATCATTGCATTCGACTCCCTCAAAGTCGTATCTAATATGCAACATCTGGATCAGAAATTGTAGCTCATTTGGCGGAAATATCAAAGAATCAAATCATAAATCGTCAAAAATCATAAATCTTAAAACTTTAAACCATACATGTATTTACTTATACATTCATATTATGCATACGACATTGGAGCTTTTAAACAATTAAATAAATCATATGTATCGAGTTCTGTTAATGTTAATATTTCTGATCAGAACCAAAGAATCCTTCCAGACCAGCACTTGGAGGTTCTTAATTGGGACCTGTAAGCCGCTTTCTTACAATAGACACAATCCAAGCTAATTAAGCTTTCTGTCTCTAAGCTGAGGGTGATTTACTGTTCCACAAGTCAATTCCTTAAAACCAACCGCATCGTCAATACGGGTGATGGGAATGAGACGAAGCAATGCCAAAGTCGCTACATATTTTTCAAATGAACAACACATGACTCTTGCCTTGTTTCACTCAAAAGAAACATTAGAAATTTCGAAAGTATGGAACAGGTAATATGCTGTTATATGCTCCATATTATGGAGGAATTAGCAGGGTTTAATAGAAAACGTAAACATGTCAGTTTCCGAATCTTAAGGCTTCTTGAATAATGAAAACTTGAACTGTGGGCACCAAAGGTCCAAGACATACAACAAAGGATAAAAATACAGAGACAACTGAATCGCATATCTTTTTCCTCACATGAAATTAAATAAGTGATATAAAGCCAGTTTAACAGCATCAGTTGGCACAACTGGAAATTACCAAAATTTATTAATATCAATCGCCTAATTTGTTTGTATATTAATGATCGCCAGGTTAGAAACTAGATACTTAACAAAACAAACCTTTTTTGAAAGCAGCGGCTGGTAAAAGATTAAATCCTTGTGAAAACCGCCTGGTAAGTCTTCTGGATAGGGCAAACATAATGCTTGCAGGATTGCAGGTTTTCACAAATCCATTATCCTCAATAAACTTTAATGCTGATGTACGCACTATTTATATTCCAAATTGCGAAATTGCGAAACGTTACACACAAAGATGTGAACCTGTAAGCTTGCAACAATAAACTGTTTCTTGGACGGTTTTGATTATTTTTTCACAAATTGTGTTCGGGTGTGGTTTCAAATTGTTTTTGTTGAAAATTCAGATGCACTTTACTTTCCGTCATGTAATTCTACAATTACCATAAGATGACCTTTATACTTTGCAAAGTTTGCAGTTTCAGTGTACGTTTGTTTTCCTCACTTGGAATCTCATTGCATGAAGGAAAATGTTAGTATCTTAATAATTAGTGTACATCCGAGTAATTCCAGTCAGAGAAAAATAAATGTTGCATGTTTCTATGCTTTCACTTGCACTGGTATTCCCTAAGTGGTAGAAGTTGAGTAATAAAAAGACATACAACTGCTTCTTACCTGTGGCTGCAAGTCTCTCACTCTCAGCCACTAGGGACAGAATTAGGGAAGGGGGAGCCACATTTTTGCCACAGTTGTGCGTCACCATGTATTGACTAAAGTAGCCTTCCCTGTTGCTGGTATAATAATTGACCATACTGTTCCCTCTCGTGCACATGCCATTGCAGCTGTCTGCATGGCAAAGCACAGCTACTTTCATATCAGATACACATATAAACGCAGTGTGTCAGTAAAGCCGTGAGGAACCACTGCAGCAAAAGACAAGAAAACCAACCAAGTGCATCAAAGCTTCAACAAAACACTGACGGATCATACCAAAAAATAATGTTATGACTTCAATGATTCTGATTTGGTGAGAGTAAGATGTAGTGAAGATCCACCATTAGTTTTGTCACGTCTCGGAAAGATATTCTTGCCGATTTTCGTGTATGCAAATAACATTTTAGTTGTCCCGTTTCATCGAGTTTCTTTACCACAATTTAGAAAAACAGAAAAAATATTAAGCTGAAATAAGTTAACATCACTTATCCGGGAAATTCCACTGAACAGAAATAAAGCAAGGAATCGGCAAGATCATTTCTTGCCGAAATTTGACAAAGTTAGTAAATGCAAACATTTTTCTTGACAAATTGTAGGTTTTTATCTTACCACAATTTCCAGACAATGGCAATAAGGATAAAAAAATTACCTTAGGCTGGTATACAGGTACCCAGAGAAGAACACTTTTCTCCGGATTAGATCTCCAATTATTTTCTATTTTACAAGTCACGTTTTTTGGTGAAGATTAGGCCACTGTCGGACAGACCTTCTCGTCAACTGGGCTGCAATCTCGTACTTATATTGACTTAAATTCAATACTACCCTCTTTGTTTCATACAGAGCAGACAGCATTCAAGTTGAATGTACTTGGTACGTTAGTTTCAAGTTACTTGCTTGTCTTGGGATGAAGTGTTTTTCAACAGATAATAAAAGTGAAGCAAACCACTTATGGGTTCTCAGGTCATACAGCCTCTAGGTCTATGTTATACAGAAGTTTCTTTTTTCTATTTGAAGCGAAAATACTATTAATTTCGACTTTGACTTTGGTCTATTGGAGAAGCACCATCAATCAAGCTTTTTATTGGCAAACAAATTCGTTTCTATGTTAAACTATTCGTTTCCTCTGAACAAGAATAGTGAATCATTACTGATAAATGGGTTCACAATTGCAAACGGGAATCAAAGTTAACGGCATTTTTAAAAATAAACGATTTATACCGCAAGCTCACTACACAGTACCCAATTTAATGTCCCTTTATAACTGCACGTAAACATCTACATCAACTAAATGTCCTTGTTCAATGGGAATTACAATCTGAGTAATGGCAGTGTCATGCATAAATCATGATATACCATTATTTCTGCAGGCAAGGTATATAACTTTAATTTACTTACGGCACTATATTCTGCTAAGGGAATAAAAGCGGCTTAATATGTGATGGAATAGTGGATGGCTCACCATTTCCGTATGTGGAACTTTATCAATTACTGTGACCGAATGGAACCTTGCCATAGCAGTAAACACAATTTCCATTTGCACTTATAATATAAATTATTCATGCTATAAATAATCTGACAATTTTCTAATGTAGAAGGAATTTGAAGTGAGTACAAAAGTTGTGCAAGTTGAAATTACGAGATTCGAAAACTTAGAGTTGGTTCACAATGAATGCGCGATATGTTATCTTCAGGAAAACAGCCTCACTGCGTAATTGGCGTGAAACCTATTCACTTTTATTGTTCTTATGTTGACCTAACGCTTGTTTCATGGATTTATAAAATACACGAATATAGTGACGGAATGTGTAATTTTAAAGGAATATTTTTATCCAAACCAAAACCAAACGATATACTTACGTAATCAGGACAAATTGCATAATATTTTTCAATGTGGCTTACTTAACAAACATATAAACTGACCTTTTTTAAAAGCTGTGAGAGGTAAGAGTGCAATCCCCTGTGAAAATCTCCTCGTGAGTCTTCTAGAAAAATTATACATGATTTAACGGTAATATGTCATCCACACCCAACCAGCACCCGTTAAGGTGTAACAGCTACATGAATAATATATCCACAGAGATAGTAAGTGTATGACCACTAGTCTTTCAGCTGTCGTAAAATCCGTACAAAATTGCCGCCAGGCCGTTACAAAACTATGATTTTGACATGAATGTTATATCATATCCGTGTAACAGAAATATCTCGAAAATAAATCCATAATACAAAATATGATACGGAATTGGCAGTACTATCTGATATACAATCGTAAGTATTCAGTCGAAATCAAACAAATCATCAAATTAAATATCCTTTTCATTGCGAATCTAATCCAATTAAACCAGTACACTATGGAAGCTGTGTTTGCTCATCTAATACAAACGCTGTTTCCAGTGCCAATGAAATCAAACAGTGCCTACGCCCTGCATTAAAATGTCTGGCACTAGCAGATGAAACAACTATATATAGCCATTGCAGCACAGCATACCTATTGGAATTCCCTAAAATTAATTAATGCTCTTTAATACCGTATCAAGTGATGGACAGTTACCAATAGCTATCCGTTACAAGAACTGCTTTCAACTGCTTCGTCTCTTATGATGAATTAGAACTATTCTTATCATATACTAATAGCTACTCGTACTGCGCCTTGGAAACTCATTGCAATCAATTAATTGTATCCAAGTAGAAGGTATACCAAAGCAAAGGTCATTAGTATAAATTAGACTAATTAGTTATGATGTCTTTCAGTCAATACGTTCTAAAGAAAATGAAAGGCTGCTGTGCTTGAGGGTAAAGGCTGTACAGAATAATACATGTTTTTTGGTGACTGCTTCTGTGTGTGAAGTCAGTACAAACACCGTAATTGTGATTGCATTTCAAACTGAACTATCATACATGTTTTACGTAGCCCCGCACGTCTGCATGAGCAACATGCACACTGATATTTGTTATGGAGAAACCCAGGCGTTTTTGTGAACATTCCCAAAGCGACCAGAATGTAAGAACATAGAGCAGAATGTAAGAACATAGTAAGGAAAGAAATGCAATTCGCTGTTGAAACGACTAAAATAGAGGATGAATTTCCTATTTTGGAACAATATATCTAAAACACAGTGTGGAATTATGTTCTCTCTTTTGTTCTGTACGTTTGCAAATTAAAAGGAATTTCAAGAGCTGAAGATCTAATATACGATTTGAGCTGTTGCATGATAAAAATTATATTTATGATAAAATATAAATAAATCTGACAGAGAAATTTGGCCAATTGGAATTGAAGCTCAAAAGTGTAGCCTTTGCTCAAAAGTTTATTTTCAAAAACGTTTATTCATGAATTTGACGCTTATTGATTCCAATGAAGGTAATGCTAGAGTCAATTATTAACAAGGTGTCCCGATAGGAGTACTGATCCTCATGCCTCCCCCGACCCCAACTCTTGCCTAG
>JBCAUI010029564.1:0-21440 GCA_038406195.1 Haplosyllis anthogorgicola | reverse complement strand
TTGGAAAAAATATCGATAGAATATCTTATATCGATATTCTCCCCACTTTTCCCCGCTTATATCGATTCTGCTTATATCGATATCCCGCTTATATCGATACTTTTTTCCGCGCCAAAAATATCGATATATCCGGGGAATAGTGTATTTTAAATGAACCAGTCTTGGGCGACACCCTGCCTTTTATGACACTTTTGAGAGGGAAAAGTTCAGTGTCACTCAAGACAGGTTCTACTGTATGTAAATGTGCAACACTTCTCACATTTAAGTGAGCTCTTTTCATACGAATCCGTCATTCTTCTCAACTGTTCACAGATTTAGGTTCAATTAACAAAACGCTCTCTGCTAAATTGGAAAACCATGGTCATTACACAGAATAAATTATAACAGTTTTCAATGGTAACAATTTGAGATCAACATAATGATATTTTTCTTTTACCGAACATAAGATATAAACCGTTTCGCCATTACTACTAGTGTGGTTAGCACATTTCACAAGTCGCTATTTTCTCCGTTTCAATGAAGGCATTCACCAATTTACAGTACGGTATTTTATAGTCAACTTTTAACTCAAGACCGAATGACTAAATTCTGCTCATTGACTTGGTGTTAAGTTGTTAACACACACTGTTCTTTTCAATTGCCTACTCCTCACGACCAGTTATATTTATGTTTAAAAATTCTATACGACACGAATTTAGCCACAAAATAGCATTTTATACAGGCAAAAGAAGCAAGTTCACATTACATTTATATTGTGACAAACACATTTCCATATGACTCGCGCGTGAAAATGTATCCTTTTCCTTGGCCACTCTGCGATAGATTAACATTATATTTATATAGTGTGTCATAAAATATAGTCAACAGTAACGATTCCGGTCCATGCACGAGTTATTTCCAATGAAACATCCTTAACACAAATCATGCATCTTTAGTAAAACATGTGGCATGCACTAATTGTACATGCATTTTAGCCTTGTGCATGGACTCGAATGATTTGCATTTTCTTTGTATACAACTATTTACAGGTTATGTACATTTCTCTCGTCAACAATTCAAACTTACATGTATACATATATTGTACACATTTTCAGTCATAAACCAAGTATGCCATCATCATACAGGATTGAAATGGCTAAATCTATGTAGTTGTGAGAATAAGCAGTAATAGCTTCTGAAATTCTTGAATTACTGAGGTGAAAACCTGCTGGATAACAAAAGGATACGCCCTACTATTTGTCAATAGTACATACATCGGATCAGATGAAATTGAAATGACGTTACATGCATGTACTAGTATTGACACGCTGCCTTTCGCATGCCTCACTTTACAGTAACAGTAATGTGCACCTGCACTTAAGGAAACTACACTTTGTGTAGAGTCTGAGCCACTTTAGTGGTATTGCCTATGGAAATGTACTGAATACAGGAATGATTAAGAGTGACGTTTCAAATTTTAACACAAGTCTTAATGGTAATGGCATGATGTGATGTATATACAACGCAACTATTTACAGAGATCACAATGACTATTTATTCCAGCCATATCTCGCCACCATTCGTTCGAATGCTTGTTTTGCCTCAGCCTCATCATATGCTCGGTCCGGGTTCGAGTCAAGCCGTGTATTTGGATCAGACATGATTTCACTGCGTATCTGCACCATTATGCTCTGCAGTCATAAACGTGGAAAACGTCCTTTTAAGTTTTCCAAAGTACATTCACATGTGGATACAGATTGAAAGTAATTTCAATTGTTGAACCGATATTTCACAACTTCAACTACTACAATTCCTCTTTATCTTATTTATACCAAACATCTTTTTTTGTTGTTATTTAACAATTACCACTTACCTCTATGTCATTAGTCGGCACCCATCCGGACTTTGTTAACATCTCCATACAAACTGATCCACCTATTGTTACGTGCCCTGAAAAAAACCCCAACATACATGTATTTTTTACTGATTTGGATTTGAATTTGGTGGTCAACGTTTCAAGTAATGAATAGACGTTATTAAAATAGAATTTTAGTATTACAAACATAAAATTTTTTTTATCAACATCTACTCACCAGTTAGGAATTTGAAGCGAGGTCTAATTACCCTGACAAATGGCGGTGCCATTGGATACTCCTTGGGAAACTTCATTTCAGTGTACACCACAGGCTGAAATAAAGTGTTGTACTTTTGTAATTTCAGTGGAAATTAGATTAATAATATGAGTATTCCAGACTATGGAATCGATCCACCATAAATACAGTGACCTTCCTACAGAACGACCACCTAGTTCAGGCTACAAAAGTGGCCTCTCTGAAGGAATGGCTGCTCTGGAGGAAGACTTTCTTGCCTACACGTCTTTTGGAATAGAGTAACCGGGTGGTCGGTCTGTGGTCTGGCTGCTCAATAGGGAGGTCTCTCCGTAGTAAGGTCACTATATCATTGTTAATCTGTATTCGCCATGTAAAAATCACACATTCCACTACATATTTCCAAAATCTACATGCGTTTGTACATTTTTACACATTTATTATTATTAGAAATAATTTTTTAACAATAATTTTTTAAATTTTTTATTTGACAGCCCGCATGGCACGTTGTTTCAACAGAAAGTAATTTTTTTTTCTGATTGGTATACCTCTCTGTTACATTTTTTGGCCCATGCTTGTATATCCTTTCCTAATTGCGTTTTTTCATCAAACTTAGTAAGTTTGATATCCTACAATAACAATATAATTTTCGATAATTTTAGTTTTCAGTTTCTTTCTTCATTTTCAATTGTGTAAAATGAAGTCCATTAACAAATCTTGAGTTGGATATGTAGATCTGTTAACTCTAAGATACATGTCAAAGTAATAATTTTACATCAATGACTTATCTAAAATGTACTGCTAAGCATATCTTACCCATATAAATAAATTGTCCCCTCTTGGTGCTCCTTCCACACCAAACTTCCCATTTGACTTTTTCATCTCCTTCAGATCTACAATTTAATATACACCTTGTGTGAAATAAGGAGAAATTTCAGTTTGCTAACGATGCCAGCTCGTCTGAAAAAATAGGTTGCCTGAACCAAAACGAAATGATCCGTGGTGTTTTGAAGTTAAGTTAAATCTTAGTATAAATTTACATGCAAGCAACGAAAAATTCCATATGTTTATTGTTGTCATGGCGGCGGGGTGAGAGTTTATTTCGTGCACTGCATGTATGAAGTTAAGAACGTACGGTGAAGCCTGTCTTTTACGACCTACTATTGGGACCAATGTTTATGGTCTTAAAACACAGGTTTATTTAAATGGAAACTAAAGTTTTGGTTCTGTAACATCTAGTTACAAATGACACGTGGTCGTAAAACTTAGTGGTTGTAAATGACATGTATCACTGTACTACGTTCATATCTGTTTGTTAATTTATACTTTAATTCAACCTAACTTCATGACATTACCTTTAAGTATTCTAGTTACAGCCTTTGGGTCTCCATCTCCCATGAAGAATCTGTCGGCAGAATCTTCTTCATCACTAAATCATGCAAGGAATACAATATTTCATGAGTTTAACATATTATTTAGGAATTGATAAATATTTCATGAATTTACCACGAAATTGAGGTGTCCAAAGCTACATGTATTTGTAAAACTAAAAATAATTTATTCTCATGCAATGTATTTTTTACCTTTCTGGAGGTTTTGTTGCCTCGTCTTTCAAGGCATCATCATCCTCCTCGACATAGTATCCATCATCACATTCATCACCATAATCATCGTCATCATCCTCCTCCTCCCCTTCATCTCCGGACTCAAAAGCTTCATCTTGTTTTGCTGCTGCTCCACTCTGAAATAGTGAGAGACTTTTAGTTTGCACATTGTGAATTTATACGTGTATTTTTGGCAAATCTTTATATGAAGCGATCTCATGTCTTCTTCTACCTCTATAGCAATGCCATTTCCAACTCCAATGATGAATCTGTATGCGATAGGTTAACAATAACGTGGCGTTAGTCTCGATTAAATTTAGTGTTACTTGCTAATGTACGGAGAAATATCAGTGATAACTATCATTTCTACCTTATTTAATGTTGCATCCACCTTATTCAGAACGTCACCTATACTTCGTTTTGTGCAGCTTTCTAGATACTCCATAACTGGGTTCAGCTCAGAAATAACTGCATCGTTATCCGACCACACCATCTGCAAGTGGCAAACATACAGTATTAAATACACAGGGGTAGCACCAAGGGAAAAAAATCAGTAGTCCATCCGGACTAGTGGTTTGCCAAAGTCAGTAGTCCGCAGACCATGTTCACCAGTCAAAATTATAGTAAAAACAATTGAATTTAATTATTTAGGCACATTTTTCCAATTTCTAAGGTTACTTTAATTGCGACATCTATGGGTTGGAAACACATTTTTGGGTGATTGCAAGTTTTCACAATCATAGCTGTTATGTGTTTGTTAAAGTTCACTAGTCAGTCTGGACTACTAGAATGATAAAACAACTAATCCGTGGATGAAATCTACTAGTCTCGGGCGTACGGACTAGTGCTAATGATATCCCTGAATACATGTAAAAACGTTAACAATACAATATAACTACACAACTGCTCGCCTTAAACAGTTACTTTCACCAAATCTTCGAACAAGGAAGTTTGACATCATTTTCCATAACTTAAGTACATCTTTTTTCATTCAATTTCTCTAACACTGTTTATACTTACCCAGTGTCCATTGTTATATTCCGGGGTGATACAATAAAATGATTTGTCAGCAAGAAGCAACAAGAGTTTTCCAGCAGTTTCATCAACATCTAAAAGTTGATATTGTGGTTGATTTTTTATCCATGTTTCACAGGCTTTTTTAACATCGTCAAAGCTCATTTTTGTAGAAATCTTGTGACTTTCCTGTTTATATTCAAACAGCACTGAGTTACTTATGAGTAACCACCTGTTATTGGGTAGATTTAAGTAAAATGACAAAAATTGCTAAAAATATTTTTTCCGAAACAGGAAGCTGAAATCGCGAGAAAATGTGTGAATTCACTCGAGAAATACGTGAAGTGGTATTTGTGACCAATCAGATTGCAGTGTTTTCTTTGCTGCTGAAGATATCAACAAAGCGTGGGACAGAAATTTTTGGATGAATTTCACAAAAATTAAAGATATTTAAGTATTTAGAGCGAGTATCAAGCCGGTCGTTGTTGTAAAATTCGGTGCGATATGGATTCCATAGTTGAGACACATAAAGAATCTCTTTTCCCACTCATACTTTCTGTTGGGTGTCTGGCAAGATTTGGCCTCCTGTTCTATGGGAGATGGCAAGATGAGCATATGGTGGTAAAGTACACTGACATTGATTATCATGTGTTTACTGACGCTGCAGAATATGTGACTAAGGTATAGTTTATAATTTTACGGCGTGAAACTTAAAATTTGATGCAATTGAAAATACCAGTTTTCTTTAATGTATATCCCTAATATGAATATTTTGCAAGTCTGTCAATCACAGTGTTGCACAGGTATGTGGCACATTGAAAAAGGTGACGTTGGCGGAACCGGGATTTCTCGCACGGGGAGGGGGGGGGGTGCGCCCGGCCCGTAAGGGGGAAGGCGCCAACCCAATTTTCACCTATTTTTTCCCCCAAAATCGGGAAAAACTGCATGAAAATGAAGAAAATTTTGGCTGTGTGGGGGTGGGGGAGCGCCTCCTGCGCCCCCTAAATCCGCCAATGAGTGATGACGATGGCAGTCAAAGATGCATGTATCCATTTTGTTTATATTTTTTAGGGGCTTTCGCCTTATATGAGGCCGACATACAGATACACACCACTACTTGCTTGGATAGTGACACCAAATATTACACTATTCACTGAATTTGGAAAAGTTATATTCATCATATGTGATGTATTGAGCGGATATTTGTTACACCGCATATTGAAGAAGAGAGCCTGTTCAGAGATAACAGCTACTGTCTGCGCATCGTTTTGGTTATTGAATCCTCTGCCAGCTACTGTGTCAAGTCGAGGAAATGCCGAGTCAATCATTGCCATTCTGGTATTGGGAACAATATATTACATCATGAAAAAGGGAATGTTTAATTTATGCATAGCGGGTATGCTATATGGACTGTCAGTTCACATGAAAATCTACCCAATAACGTATGCGCCGCCAATTTATCTCATGCTGGACAGTAACTACAGTGGAATCAAGGGGGGACGAAAGTTATTTGGCTGTGACATTTTACCAAATAGTCAGAGAGTAGCGTTTGTCCTGTTTTCAGCAATATCATTCATATCCTTAACATCAGTGTGCTATCTCTGGTAAGAGTAGGAATTGTATGTAAAATAAGAGTGTACATGTAAAGCATTAAAGCATTAGACTAAAGTTAACGACTAACAATACATGTGTGGTACATGTGAATAGAACACTTATGATATTAGTAATACTGTACCTTGCTCAGAGACAGATCAGTCATGAAGTCTTTTTCTGTTAAGAAGTAATATTAAATAGCAAACAACATAAAATCCTTTCAAATAAAGAATTCTGGATGGCGCAAGTAAAGAATGCAAGTCACTATATTTAGTGACTTCATTCAAATTTTGTCAATTTTTGTTTCAGGTACGGCTGGGAATTTGTCGAAGAGACCTATTTATATCATGTTACAAGACGTGACATCAAACACAACTTTTCTATGTATTTCTACATGCTATATCTGACAGCTGAAACCCAATATTCATGGGTGATAGGACTCATAGCATTTATACCACAGGTAAACATTGGGGAAATATTTAGTCAGTTATCTTTCAAATGCGAAACATACAAAATTAAATGGACATTGATGTACTCATCGATGAGTAAATATTCACAGTTCTTGTGTGGCTAAGGGCCTTTATTTCAAAGCGCTTTATTATATTTGTACCAATGAAGTAGTTTTAACTGGTTTTAAATTTCAGGCCAGTTTGTTACTCTTGTCATCTTGGTATTATCGTCATGACCTGCCATTTTGCTGTTTCATTAATACGTTTGTTTTTGTGACTTTCAACAAAGTCTGCACTTCTCAGGTATATTTTTGCTTTCCTTTATTGTCTACGATACATGTTCCTTTAAAGCGGACCTAACCAGGCAGAATCGTATGTGTAATAACTTCAGACATGCAGATCACGAGAACATCTGTAAGTCAATTTGAAAATCGAAATTAATTTACAGTAAATTGTATTTGTTTGCTTTGATAGTATTTCCTGTGGTATTTGAGTATTCTGCCATTAATCATTCCCTGCATAGAAATGAGTACAACAGAGGCTGCCGTATTGCTAGTGGCATGGTTTGCCGGACAGGTATGATTTTTTTATTAAAATGGCTAAATATTTCTTTTAATCTACATGTGCCGTCATAAAAAAATTGTGGATTCCACTCGGTTACAATGGCAAAAATTTCCATAAATGCATCAAAAAAGGGGGTGTGCCACAATTCGGGCATGCGGCATAAAAAAAACCATACGGTATTTTCAGCATTTTGTATACATACCACAAATTGTAAACTGGTGCTTACAAGTGTAAACGGACCCTTTTAAATGTATGGGCAGGAAATTGGCAAATTCAGCAAAATAACTGATCCCCCTATTCTTACAGGGGTTGTGGCTGGCACCGGCATACTATCTGGAGTTTGAAGGACGGGATACGTTTATCCTAATCTGGCTGGCTTCCATTGTTTTCTTTGTTATTAACTGTACAATATTGTGGAGAATCGTGTACAAATATAAGCACACGCCATTGTTTTATCATGGACACTTGGTGAACATACTAGATCCTAATACAGGACAATTCACAAGACGACCACTACACTGTCATAATGATAGGAAAGAAAAGTAAAATGGCAGTTTGGCAGATTAAAGTCATAAAAAATATCATTTAATTTTGAAACTATACAAATCTCAACATTTAACTCGATCATTTGAAATGAAAGGTGCTTCCATCTTACAAAAAAATTATATGTACCTAGTTCACGTTATTGCTTGTTAAACTTTGTATAGTTTCTTTCATAAGACTTTATGGTTTCTTTCATACGAGTGCAGGTTCGGATTAGCGTGTCAACTTACAATCGTGCAATGCACCCCGTTGAACTTGAACACAGATAACTCGTAAATTGGCTAAACTCAAACCTTTTGAAATATCTCATTTACGCATTTTCTATTTGAGTTTGGATAATTTGAGCTTATGCTCATTTGGTACTTTTTTTAGGTTCCCTTGAGGTTTGACTTAAGTTGGGTGAATTGTATTTGTACTATGTTTGTCATAAAAGGGTTATGGTTATGAAAATATTTGGTCAATAAATTAAATTAAAAGGAACAGACGATCAATTTTATCATTTTATTGCGTATAACGTGGTATTGATCTGTAAATTAAAATGAAATTGTCTTGGCTAAGCAAAAACATATATTGTGGATAAATCAGTCATTTAACCATTAGCCTTGTGTCTCTTTAGATTTTCATCATCGACTCGATTCTTTGCACCAATAAAACACTATTTTTATAATCACAGTTGTGTTTCATTATGGCACATTCTTCTATAACGACTAATTAAATAAATAATATTATGTGCAGACGTTGCCTATCAACATTTCTAGCAATTTGGTGACATTTGGTTGGATTGAAATCTGCACTTGGTAAGTAACATAATGCCGGGATTTTTAAAAAAATTCAAATAGGACTATTCAATAGGAAAAAGAATTGGTCACTTGGTTAAATTAACTTGCTTCATGGAAGAAACTTCCTCGTGAAATAAAACACATAATTTTTTTTTTTTTTCCAGACTTCAAATGTGGAATTATTCGTGGGCCAGTGTGCATTTACCTACACCTGTCCCCGGATAATTCAATCTCAGATAAATTGCTATCCCTGATAACTTAATTTAAAATTTTACATCACTCCTTTGACCACAATGTTGTTTTACTCTGACAATTCAATATCCCATTTAATTCAATCGAAAATTCTGCGTGAAATATATCGATTTATCCGTGGACAAGTGAATTCAGGGGGTGGGACGGCTATAGCTGGGTGTGGAGGAGGAAAATCAGTATCCATCAAAATCAATGCTTAAATCAAACCATCCTACACTTCAGAAGGAGACGAGGATTTAGTAGATGATTAGGATACACAAAATACTGTGATATTTTCTATTTTAGTAAGGAAAAACTATTTATACAAAAGCTCATCAATTTTGCAGGTTTCAAAAACTCAGTTATTGCAATTTCATCTTTCATGAAGTCTTTCTATGCTTTACTCGGTTATGCAAGTACATTTATGTTGGTTGTGTGCAGCTTACAATATACTTTTTCTGCATTTTTTATATCAATTTCAATTATAAGTCTCACAATCAAGTGAAAATTGTTCAGCTATTGCCAAAACATGTTGTGTTTTCCGTGCATGCAGTTCATTTTATCTTGTAGTCATCCATTTGTCGTCCCACTACCTGGAATTAAGACGCAACTCTGGTCCGTCAAATTATCATCAACATTACATTCAATCATTCGTCCGCGGATTCATTGTGCTGCTTACTATGTTTCTCCAACGTGTCTTTAACTGAAAACATTTGATGGCAAACACGACACTGTAGCGATTCCTCAGTAGCAGATGCTGTAGAAGATCCTGCTGCAGCTGATACTGTCGATGAAGAAGTGACAGAAGATGAAGAAGGACCCGCAGTCACAGATGCTCTGGCGGCGTTTCTAGTGGAATGGTGCCGCTTAAGGTGTATTTTTAGTGTCGAGTTTTGTGCAGTAGCGTACTCGCAGTAGGTACACTTGAACGGTTTTTCACCTGCAGAAGAATCACATAAACTAACAACTTAATCTGACAATATTGAAACTATTTCCAAAAATTGAAATAATATTCTGGAAAAATCATTGATGTGGTACTGAACACACATACAGCATGAAAGGGTGGCGAATTGTCTGCGGAAGCTCAATGCATTTAATACTGGTAAATGTACAGTTGTTCCCGCTTGTGTTGTTATAATCTCTTGTAATCAGTCAAATTTAGTTATGTAGACATCTTTTCTAATTATATCGATATTCTGCTAAGCAGAATCTGCTTATATCGTTATAATTTTATGTAGCCAAATATATCGTTATAAACGGGGACCACTGTATGTTATTTTATCAAATCGGGATGTATCCAATAAGTCTGATGTCAAACAAATTGACAATAAAGTGTTATCCACAAACTAATCAAGTCGTTCGTTACGAAATACTGTTATGTACCTGTGTGTACTCTAATGTGAACCTTCAGGTGGGATCGTTCTACAGTTGAGTAATCGCACTGTTCACATTTAAATGGTTTGATTCCTGCAAAAAAAGAGAAAAGATCAGACTATGTAAACTGAACATTCATGTATGAATGGACTTAAAATAGCCACGTTTGCACATGGGTAATCACTGATCAGGCCTCGACCTTAGCGAAATTTTGTATCGGCCAAATTTCAATGTCGTCCATCAATTACTCATTTGTGTCAGTCGTACTGTGCAGGTTTCACCAGAAAATTCATATTTTTATATGTCTTTTCGGAGGACACTTTTTGAAAATTGTCTGTCATTTTGAAATTCTGTCCGTTTTGGTGGAAAAACGGACGTTAAGGCCGAGGCCTGAAATTGATGTAGGGACTCACCTGTATGTTTGCTTTTATGTTTCTTGAGGTGGATTCTCTGGTTGAATGAGTGTTCACACTCATCACATTTAAATGGTCGTGAAGTGGGATAACGTCTACGTTTTTGACGTATGTCCGCTAAAAATAGAAACATATGGCAAATCTTTACTTGCGACATATCACATTTCGACTTTTTATTTGTACATAAAATTTGTCAATGGATATCATGTGACATATTTTGTTCTCAAAGATATGTTGAACACTAGATTAAACATTACTTTTGGGAGCGTTAAATTATTCAGTGTGAGAAAAAGATAAAATCCATCATTTTATTGTATTATTTGTGATAAAATTACTCACAGACAAGTCTCCAGCGACAGGACTTAAATTTAGCCTTGTTCTTGGATTAATGAAAAATTCTGTACCTAAATCAGAATATTTGTTTTCTTCTGGTTGTGCGTCATCACATTGATCATCGGTACTCGTCTGTTTTATTTCCCGTTTTATAGTCCTCGTAGCTTTAGCAGGGCTGCTTGCGGTGATCGGTAGCCGTGCTATGGTTTGAGTATTTAATGACTTTGTTGCTGTCGCCTGTGAGGCTACAGCATAGTTAAGTGGAATGGAAAAAGTGGTGCCTGCAGGAATGATTACTGAACGTTCGGAAGATGCAGTGCTTGATCTTAGTTTTAGGCTGCTACCACTTGGTTGAGCATTGTCGATGCCAATAGCTACACCAGTGCTACTTTGAGTTGCTGGTCGATCACTACTGTCAAATATAATTCCTGTAAAAAGAAGTTTGACATTCGTATATTTAATTCTTAGGTGTACGAACGAATTACTTAATTTTCAGCCAGAGTTAAATGAAGTTGTTGCATTTCAAAACATTTCATTACTTATTAATATTTTGAATATTTGTCTTAAAAACTGAACTCACCACTCGGATGATGTTCAGTTTTGTTTGCTTGTGATTGTTGTGGTGGGTCAATATGCTCCAGGTCAATGTATATTGTGCTTTCTTTCGCTTTTTTGACAGCTTTAGTGGAAAATTTTCTTTTTGCGGATTTGAAATATCCCCAGTGTTTGGTTTCCATGTGGCGCTTTCGTTTTTTCGGTAGTACAGCATTGCAACATTCCTGTAGTTTCTCATGAGTTCCTAGAAATAGTTACACATTTCGTTTGTGAAAGTTTATTTTTTTATAATCTGATATACTCTGTTGTCATATACAATACAATCAGGGTTTATGCGTTTAATTTTAATTCACTACAAATCTAGCATTCTGCAAAACGAGAAAAGGTTTCTTGATGTTTTGTAGTTTAGTATGGAACATGTCGATTCAATTATGATAGAATTCTGGGCTTGCCTGGCATCACGGTTACCCCACAGTCTTGGTTGTCACAACACTGTCCACTTTCCTCTGTACTTTCCATATCCACCACTGTATCTTGTTGGTTTTCTGGTAGTGTGTCTGATATATTTTCAGGTGTCACTCTACTTGATTCCGAGTCAGTCTGGGGTGTAGCTTGAGGTTTTATTTGAGATGTTTCCACAGTTTTCGTTCCAGGCATGGAACTCTGCACTGCTTTTGTTGAACTTCCTGCTTGTTGCACAGAAGTTGACACTCCTGCTGTTGCAAGTTGGTCACGCTGGTTCGAACTTAAATTAACAGGGCTGTCCACAGCTTGTTCACCTCCTGTGGGTGAGGTTCTTGCATTCAGGGGTTCTACTTTTAAGAACAAGTTTTTCTCAACCACCTCTTCCATCAACAACTTCTTGTTATCAGCCTTGCATATTTGCATGTTATTGGAAGGTGACTGCACATCACTTGCTGAGGCACTGGTCACATTCATTGAAGTTTCACTGCTGGACTGTACAACATTATGTATTTCCATTGTAGGTTTGGCATTCAAAGCTTTAGTAGCTGCAGTATTTCCAACTGGGCTGGTCAATGCAGCTATAACCTTAGAATCGACAGTCTGTGTGGGATTCTGAATCATAACAACAGAGTTTGATGCATCACGACTGGATGGTGCACTTAATGCAGAACCTGTTGTGTTTGATGGAATGTTTACTGTCAATATATTCTGACCAGGCGTGACATCAATAGGTATCACATTTGCTTGGGTTCTTGGTGCTAGAAGAGATCTTTGCACTGGTTTCACACCTATCTTCTTTGCAACTTCAACCTTTTTCTGTGTCTGAACAATTGGTACTATTCCTGGTGAAACTTTGGTCGTGGCTGGCACTGATTTAGCTACCATCATCTGCGGTTTAGAAACAAGTACGTTCATGTGTGTTGGTCCTGCATTTATATGTATTGGATGTGTAGCTTGTGTAGCTGCTGTTTTTACACGGTTTGCATCTAAGATTGCTTCTATCACTGTAACAGAAACACCCAACTTCTCTGCTGCAGCGCTGATATCAGTGGCACTCCTCGAAGTTGTTTGACTAGCAACTGGTGTTGTGGTACTGCTTAGTGATGATGCATTGGGAAGAGCAGACTGTTTATCCTTGTTAGTTTCTACCATTGATCTGGACCTCTGCCTTGCTCCCTGTGATGTCACAGACACACCACTCTTCACCGCTATTTGTGGCATCTGATGCTGAGTTACAGCCTGCTTCCGTGCTACATTGTTGATTTCTTCCTAAAATGATACACGTGTAAGCTAATGTTGGTTTAAGCGGAACAATTAGAATTATATTCTTTTTAAGTGATACTAACGTTTGTTGCATTTACCTTTCGTTATGACTTCCCACAAATTTAAACACCCCCTTCTTGCTACAGTACCAAAGAATTTTGTATTTTCAGCTATTGCACAAGTTACAGGAAACTATGATATTTGGTATACCTGCAGTGCGACCAGGTTAGCTTGTAAAGCAGATATTTTCGCCTGTTGAGCCTCAATAGTTTCTATACCTGCACCTGGAATCTGTAAATATAAACGAATTGCAGGTTTTATGTATTGAATTATGCTTTATTAAATCATTATCTTTCATGTACTGTATTGTGTTGCAATCACGTTGTATTACATCGTAACCTTCCAACACCCATTCATTCATTGCGTTCCAATCACAATTCTGTTCGATTTTGTGACCTCATATGTTAAGCAAGTAACTCTGAGTACCAACAGTCTTATTTAACATATCGGATCATACTTGTGCTACAGACGGGGAGTTACTCTGGAGATAAATTCTCAGAGCATGTGCTGTTTGTGCATGCTTTAGTAAACTCCAGGGCGTTTCAAATTTCTCCAGGCAGGAACCACACCACAGTTTTTTTCTTGTTTCACCTACAACATGTATAGATATTAAAATACTTCAAATTTATAAATTTCTGTATCAAATATATTACATTGGCAGATCCAGGGGCGCCTGCGGCGCGCCCCTCCAAATTTCTTTAATTTTCATAACTTTTAGGAGGAAAATATTAAAAGGCGCCCACTCCAACCACCTGAATGTGCCGGGGTGCCCCCTCCAACGAAAAATCCTGGATCCGCCCCTGTATTAACTGCCACGTGAAGTAAAATTTCTGAATTTGGCAATACCATGAACAGTAAAATGGCAAAAAAAGCATGACACAGTACCCGCACTTAGCTTGTCATCACAATCAAAACGTTTGTGTTGAAGAAATAAGGTCATTCGATCAAGTGGGAAGGTTTCCTCGCAGGAACCACAGACAACATAATCCTCGTCAACTAAAAAGTGAAAAGGAAACAACTTATTTCCAGATTAACTGTTAAAAGCATTTTAAATTTTAAAGTTAACTTGTAACTCGTGTCACCTTCACTTACATTTAGCAGCAAAACTGTCAGACTGAACTATGTAGCTATGTATTGCATAATATCATACGCACATCCTTGTATGCGTATTATGGTGCGTACAATTAGCTGGGGTCACTCACATTTTATTCTAAATTTCTTTCTCAGTAACTGGGACAATATGTACATGATACATCATATTATTTTCTGTAAGTTGATGAAATTTAGTCATCTAATTCATAAAAGTTAAATTTTGATCACTATCCGACCATGATCACAACCTGTAACTGCCAAGACCAGATAATAGCATTTCACTTGTACTCATAAAATACGGTAAATTTCTTGTTTGTTGACTTTTACTTTGAGATAAAACCATATCATACACTTACCTGTCATAGTGATTTTCTCTTTGTAGAATTTGACAAAATGGCTTCACATATCAAGACGTAACCCTACCCAGTGAGACGTGTGCAAAATGGTTGTGAGGTGTGCAAATTATTTTTGGCAATCAACAAATTCTATTTTTATCTCCTTCCTGTGAATTAATTATGAACAATTCGTGGCTTAAATGAATGTCTGTATATCTAACTTGAATTTGGAACTCGTAATTAAACAAATGGAGCTCATGGCAACAGCAAACTTTCTAATTTTACCGTACAAATTTTACTTTCCGTCCAAAAAGCAAAATGTGAATCAACTTCCGCTGTCTGCTACGGGGCCTCCTACATCATTGACCTATTTAATATTTTCTCATTTTGGACTTAAGTAACTTGTCATTCATATGGATATCACAAAACAAGACATTATATAATTATTTTACACATTTTGGTTTGGTTAAAAGCATTTAAAACGAATAAATTGAAGTTTTTTAACGCGTCTTAAGAGGCCATTCAAGGTCAAAGGTCGGGGAAGGAGGGAAAATGTGAGTTTTTGTGCAACCAACTAAAACTTTCAAGACATGCACCAGCATGCAATAATCTGTAAGTCATGTTTAGATCTAATTGAGTATTTACACAGACATGTTAATTACCACCTCGAAGTTCGTCGAGAGATTCAATCCATACTGTAACGTAAAAAAGGAACCTGCAGGACAAATAAAGAAAAGATTGCAAAAGAAGCTTCTTTTTTATTCATTTACAAATGTTTCCAAAATGAAAACTACAACGTGCGGAAAAGATCAATTTAAATTTTTAGTTTGTGACGGAAAATGATTCGTGGAATGATGATGATGAATTCTTGTCTAAATGCGACAGGAGAAGGTTATCGGAAGGTGCTGCTACCTGGAGAACCGTTTTTGTGTCGCTTTCCAGTATCGTAACGCTACGCTCTCCGGTTCACAAAAATTGCTATTGCTATTGAAGGGAAAAGTAATTCCTAAACGTTTAGAAATTTAGAAAGTTCGAAAGGGACATCATCAATTCAGTTTTAAGATATGCATTAAGAAAATAGCGATTGCCATGAAAATGCGAGGTCAGAATAGGATTACAAAAATTTAGTTTAAAAATGACATGTATCTAAATTATATTAAATTAAAGAATAATGTAAAGTTTTAGAGTATTGCCAATAACACTAACGCCATTATCATAGATTATTGTCGGATCTAGGGGCGCAGGGAACGTGTGTCAGCCACCCTCAATGTCAACGGCCTAAACTTCATTTTCATTACTGCAAATTGCGCAAAATGTAGGATTGGGACCCCCTCCCCAACGAGAAATTCGAGATCCACCACTGTAATCACGTGAGATGTCAGAAATGGTATACTATACATTTTTTCATTAAACAGCGGACTGCTTTTCTATTATTGCCATCTGTTTGAAGTAGCTGGTGATTTCAGTGGTATTTTCTCCTGACTGTGTCATTGTACATTGTTGCGTAAAGCCATACATTTAGGCCAGACTTTTTTTATTTGTTGGATTACGTTTCCCGCCGCTCTCAGAAATCAAAAAAAAAGAAAAAAGAATCAGAGCCCAAATAATACAAAATTGTCACTTTCTGTCACTTCGACAAACATCGTTTGGAAAATTTGTTCACCAATTTTGTGAATTTTAATCAAAATTACAAAATGTCAAGTCAATTTTTTTTCTGATCGCTGCTCTCAAAAATTTCTTCCATTGACACGTAATCCAACAAAAAAAAAAGTCTGGCCTTGTGAATGTATGTACTTGTATTTATAAAATACTACGTTTAGGCTTAGGAAAAATTAAAAACATCATTTGAATTCGTACTCCAGAAGAACCTTTTGTAGTTGAGTATTTAATGCCCTTTTTCTTTTGCTCGGATCATGTAGTAGTTTTATTTGTTCTTTTGAAATGTGCTTTATGGGCACGTGGGTCATGCGATGCTGAGATTACGTAAGATGCTTACTGTTACGTATCTAAGTTAGGCCTAATGATAATTACTGCAAATCAAGCTAATAAACGTAATAAATGGGTTGGCATGATTGTATCACTCTGTTTGCAGCTGCCCTCGCAATTTTGCAGGACAGCATGGGCTCACTTTTGCATCATGTGACGATAATGGAAATTTTTAGTCCATTTCTTAAAATGCCACAGATAGATAAAGATTCTAGTGCCCGGTACTGTAACATAGCCGCATACTTTTGCAGAATGTCACACAGTATTAAGTCCGAACTTGTACCTATCAGTTATCTTGATCACAATTATTTGTAAATGTACAAGACTATCTTACGTACTCGCGTGGATTTCTTGTGTCCCACCAACGAATTATTTTAGAAAGAACGCTGTTAGATAAAGGGATACCCATTTGTGAACGCAATGAGTCAATCGCTACCCTTTGTAAAAACTTAGATCTATCACTAGAAATAGAGGAGTGGTTCTAAGTGACTTGGTCAAAGGAAGGCAACAAGATATTGTCTATCTTATAAATAGTCACCCTACGCACGAGTATGTATAACTTTACATGCTCAAGCCCCAACGTACTCTGTCCTTATGATATTAGGCCCAAAGATTTTCTATTTCTATTGCTTTATTCAGACTTTACTGGGAATTAAGTACGTGTTCACAAATTCATAATTTCACCATTTCAGCAACGTACTACTTTCAGCCCAAGGGTAGTCTTTTACAAATCTTAAAATATTTGCACAAACTAGAATAATCAAAAGCCATCATAAATTGAAAAAAGTTTTTTTTGACAGAAGTATAAAACAACTGACGAAAGTTCTTATTCAACTTGTCTAAGTGTGCAGAAAAAGAAGAACAAGTTGGAAACAAAAGTAATGATAGAAGAAAAAAATTGTGGTGCAAAAGAAAAACATCACTTTTGTCTCTTTATCGTATTTGGTTACATTGCAAATTCATATCTGTTGATATCACTCTCACTTATAAATATTTCTTATCACATCACTATTTTTGTTTAAAAAAGACTTTTTTATTAAGAGTTTTTTTTTCCACAATTTTGTTCTTGTCTCTGTCAGCCTCTTTTTTTCGTTATCCCACTTGAGTAATCTAAGCGGAAATTTTGTGCAAAGAGGGTTTCGGTTCATTATGGCTGATTTGTTCTCATTACATCAAAGGCATTGTAAATTACAGGTGTAAAAGTGCTATCAAAGGCCTCACCTGTGTTCTGTATTTTTCACTGAAAGCTTTCCTTTTGAAGAAAAGGCCACGGTTTTTAAGGTGGTTATATGATAGTGACACATTTTACTAAAGACCAGTTGAGCTGCATCAAAGGCAAGATTAAGTGGCTGAAAAAACAAGCTAGATGTGCCTTTTTCTTTTGCTCTCAAACAGTTCTTAGAGTTTCATCAATCCTAAGTTTCCACCTCGTATATTAACACATAGCACCTTTCTTCTTCATAAAGGAAGACTCAAAATGTGTTTCCAATCTGCCTAATTAGGCTAAAATCTTAGTGTTGTCAAGTAGAAAAGGCCCCTTCTGTTGGTGTTAATTTCATTGCTTTGAATTTCATTAGGTCTAAAAGCAATCGGGTGCAGTTTGTCATCTTAAAAGTGTTGTATAAATTAATGTGCTTTTTCTTGATTTTTGCCAAATCTTTCTTTTTGTCAAATACAGTTGTGTAGTCCAGAGAGAATCCGTGTACAGTGCAACCCGTTTAGTTCGAACTCCAAAGTGAGCCATCAAGAAAGGGCGAGGAAACCTAGTTCGAGTTCAAGGATAAAAATCTGTTCTGGGACGATAAAATGAGTTTAGTGATGTCGAGCTAAGCGGGGTGTATTGCGTATCTTCTTATCATTTAAACGACATTAGTTAATTTGTTTTAAAAAAAGCGGAAAATAAAATTAGAGGGAGTGCCATAATTGTAGGAAATACGGTATTTGATGACCTAGAAACGCAAAATATTGATTATGAGGGAAAGGATTGGTATGAACTAAATTGCAGTGATACAATCAGCAAAACATGAAACCAAAAATAAACAAATAAAGAAAATAATAATAATAAAAAAAACCCCCAGGAAACCAGCGATGAGCTGTTTGGCCTTTAACGCCGGTTCATATTTTTGGTGGAACATATATATCCTTTTTGAACCACATGCAAACAATCGCCGCTAAGAATAGCCGATGCTTTGTAGCGATTACTTTGCGCAGCAAAACACTGCGAAATAACCACTTCAGTCTTTATCCTTAGTGGATTTTATTTTTTGCTTGATCTACGTACATGGGATCCAGATTGAGGAGGATTACATGTTTTATGTGCTTGTGGTCAAGGTTACCTCCGTGGAAAAGATTATGCAGTATTGAATTTATGTAAGAACAAAATGCTACTTTTTGGCATGTATCTATTGATGATGTAATAATCAAACTAGATCCATATTTTAAACCCTAGATCCAGGTTATTTTGCAAAAGGAAAGGTAAATTGAGTACAAATTTAATTAGGGAAGTGATTGTTCCATCCATACGTGCCTTTGGTGTTTGAAGAGCAAAAGCGCCCGGGTTTTCCTCAGTGTTACGGAAAGTCATTCAAGAAGTTGTATCCTTATTGTTTGTTATGTGTGTACATCCACAGATTTCTAGAATATTTGAAAGAGAACGCAAAAACTTTGAAAATGTTTAAATAAATTTAGAGTCTCCTGTAAAATAAATTATAATGCCCACAGATACGAGTGAAGTAGAAAATCTAGAAATTCTGCGCGTGGAATTTTTGTTGCATGGGACGTTAAGTACAAGTGCTCGGGCTATCTGAGGCTTAATCGTTAATTGTAAGACAGGAAATCAGAGCCGTTTTAAATTTGCATGACGTGTACAAGCCCGCTGACTTTTGCTGGTTCCCTTCAGCTTACTAGCCAAAGTTAACTGATGAACGGAGGCTCTGACCAGCTTATTATATATTTTTTTACATCTTTTGTTGGAGCAGGGTCCATTGGAGGGGCTACTGATCCCCCAGTTTTGGACTTCATGTGACCTTCCTCATGGGTTTTAAATCCAGGGTTGATCTCTCGCCTGCACTCTTACTTGCTTGTGTGCAGTAATCCCTAAGGTCATTCCTGGTGGACACCTGCCATTTCGGCCAACAGAGGTGTCTGTGTGTACGGCATGGCTGACTGGGCGCTCACAGTCAGCATATCAGCCGTGAGCAAATCTCTTAGTTATCATTCTTTTGGTACAGTCCGATATTCAAATACCCCAAGACAAGCAACAGTTACCCCAAGACAAGTAACAATTAGAACTAACTATTAAATCTAGGGAAAAGATACCCTCATGGCAGGCGGTTGGTGGATTTCCTCTTCAAGGGTAGTCTAGTTTTGGTGTTTGATTTTTCTGCTTTTAACCGCTTAATTTGATCCATTGATGCATCGTCAGATAAAGAAGTCTTCTTCAAATAAAAACGAAAAATGTAATGTGCAGATATATGAAAACTTGTGCAACATGATCGGTGCTTTGACATTTAGACTTAAATTGAATACCCCTAATCACAGCCAAAACCTTAAGATGTTACATCCTTTTCAAAAAACAACTTCTCGGAAAAGTTTGTTTCTGATATGTCATTCTAGAAGGCTGAACGGAACATGCACCGAAAGTCAAAGATGAAGTTTCTTACTCGAAAATTAAAATGTTAAACGTTTTCCTGGTAAATTAGGTAATTTTCTGGCGATTATTTAATCCTTTGTTAGCTATGTAATATATCGATTATTTTGCAGTTTTTTGCAGTGTTTAATCCAGGTTAGATGTTAGATGCATATAGCATGTGTTATTTTTCTTTTGTGAAATAACTTTTGTTTGATCTGAATACGTAGAGATCTCTCTTGTAAGTAAGTACTGTGTGGTTTGTCATCTCATACTCAGGTAATACAGGTTTATTTGAAATAAATAAATGATCGTTACCAGAAATATTCGAACACTCATTTTTTTATCATATTATCATTATTTTAAATATTCTTATTTCTTTATTGTTTTATCGTAATTGGATAGTTAAAATATTTCAGGTAATATTCAGATTTGATTGACTGTGAAATGTTTGGAAAATGAGCGAATATGAGGCAAATGAGTAGTGACCTTTGTATGACCTTGGCTACATTACTGATGATAATACAATAGATCTTCAGTCTGAAGATTTGTTTTGCTTAAGCATCTGCTTTTCGCTTACACTTCGGAATTCATATAGATTTAACGAGCGAGAATTCGACACTAACGGTGCCCGTCAAGAAAGGAAGACATGCAATGTTAAACAAGTAGTATGTCTGGATAGACATACTATGTATGAAAAACTGGCCTGATTATCACAAATAATCGGTTTTAGTATTTTTCTAAATGATCCAGGAGGCATTTAAATAGACACTACAATAGCCTTGTCTCAACTATAACAAACAACTTCTCGTCACTTTGTTTATTTACATCAGGGGCAGATGAAGGATTTCTCGTCGGAGGGCGTGCCCCGGCCTTCAGGCCGTTGGAGGGGGCGCCTTTTAATTTTTTCTTCCAAAACACCATGAAAATGAAAGAAATGTGGGCCATTGGAGAGGGTGTGCACCGGTGGTGCCATCCCCCTGTTGTGTTGTGTGGGGTATAAAACAAGAGAGAGATACTTGGATTTAGAATGCTTTATTACTTGGCAAAATCCATAGGTGTTGTCCCTAGG
>JBCAUI010029453.1:0-21441 GCA_038406195.1 Haplosyllis anthogorgicola | reverse complement strand
TTGTACAAAAATGGCTGAAAAGATGCTCTAAAATGCTGGAAATTGCATCTCAGGCCATCTAGAAACTCTCAGCTTCCAGGACTCTAGGCGACACCAGACCCAACGCCTAGTGGGCTTCGCTCTGCTCACGCTCAGTTGCTCTGCTCCCTTCAGGAGCCGGGCCAGTGGATTTTCTTCTGGGCCAGTGGATCTGGATAGTTACTGGCCCGGGCGGACCAGTGACTTCAATCCTTAAGCTCATCCCTGTGTGCCACTCATGCATTTGACTCTCTTGTTCCGTTGTCACACGTCACTATGAGAATGTTACGCACTGTATTTTAGAACAAAAGTCATACTGTATTTATTAAATATTGCTTAAATAAATTAATCATGGAGTAGGTCAAACAAGATACGTTAAGTTACGTTAGGCACTACACTAGATCTTTTCATGGATTTCTGGGTACATTAATCAAATGTCACTACTCAATTTCAGCAAATGTTTCAAATTTATTCACAATTATAATGCAGTTTTATCTTGTTATGCGCCAATTTCAAAATTTTGTACACATGAGAATCGGACAATTTTGAATGTTTGTCTGTGTCACGCAATGTCACGCTTGCAGAAATCCTGATGTAACGTAACAGGATAGTGACAAGTTGACATCTTCTGGATTAAGTGTTAGTGAATTTAAAACCAGCATTACATGGAGGTAAAACATCTTTATGCAAGGCATTGAAACGCTTAATACTGATGGAAAGTACAAAAATAATTCTGCAGAGAGTTTATGCACAATAAGTTTATGCAATGAAAAGTAATACATTTGTTTTCTGTGCAGATTTGGGATCTTGAGAATGGCGAATGGAAATGTACAGCTAGCTGGAAGGTAAGTTATTTTAGTAACAGCGTATTTCAGGAAAGCATTAACTGAAGATAACTTTAAAGTTAAAATTTAATGGAATATATAATTCCTAAATCACTGGCTCAACGTCTATACAAACCTGCGTAAATGCAGACTTTGCAAAAGGAAGACTGACGTAGGTACATGCATTGTCAATGCGATAGTAGTAACAAAATACACGACAAATTTTTCATGTATTTCATATACACAGTAACGGCCCCCCCCCCGCCCCCCCTAAAGCAGGCCCCAGCCCCCATGCTAACAGTGTGCGTGACTTCGCTTCATTGGCAAACATCGGCACTTGACAAGTTGAGGCCCCCTTTGACCAAATCCTGGATCCGGCCCTGTATACATTTACGCATTCATTTAATTGTCTACATATAAATAATTTTTGTGGACACATGCTATCAGCGATAGGATGATTATTGTTCCATACATTCAGAACATGTATTTTAATGTAAAACGGACTTAAACGACATCGAGACTTAACGACATCGATTATTGCAAAGTACTCCGAAATCCCTACCCATTCAGATGTTGCACTGAGGATGCATTATTTACATGTAAATGCATTGTTTTCAGACTCATTGTGGCTCGGTGTGGAGGGTAACATGGGCCCATCCCGAATTTGGACAAGTCATCGCCACTTGTTCTTTTGACAGAACGGCAGCAGTATGGGAAGAACTACGTAAGTTTATTATTTAGTGGATCAGTGCCTGGCTGTGTCTGTTAATGTGTAACAGCGTGCTTTAAATTGCTAAGAATAATTGTAACGAAATTATATTTGAAATACAGATTACATTGGAGGTATGTGTTATTGCAGTGTTATAACATTTGTTGCTGTTGTTGATAATATACTTTACATTTACTGTTGAAGAACTCTTAGTTTAAGATTTTCGCAATAAACAAGATGTAATGGTTGACCTTCGAATTTTCATCACAGAATAGTAATTTCTAGGCTTATTTTTTAGCGGGAGAACATGGTGATGGAGGTCAGACACACTGGGTCAAACGGAGTAGTCTGGTGGACAGTCGAACGTCGGTTACAGATGTTAAATTTGCACCCAAACATTTAGGCCTACAATTAGTAAGCATAATTATTGGTATTTTTCTGTACATCTCAAGATTTCATTACAACCAAGTACATGTGTATACCAAATTTAATTTTGTGTGAATTGTTATAAATGCAACGTGCCAGGAAGCTGGTATGTCAAATTGTTAATATGCGGGAATGTACAGTTGATTATCACCGCATGTACGAGTATCAATGATCATTTAAAAAGCAATTTATTGTTTAAAACACAAGAATGGAAGGCTCGGAATTTTTGGCTCATTTGGCATATATGCCAAAGAGCCAAAAGAATCATGAAGTGTCCATCGTCCGTCGTCGTCATCGTTGTCGTTGCAGTCGTAGTCGTCTGTGCACAGTCACCCTGAGCACACTATCGATCATAGAGACTTCATATCTTATACACATATGCACCTATGTCCCACCTCAAAGCCTACCAAAAATCATGTTGTGACCATTATTCTCAAGTTGGCAGCCATATTTGTATTTTTCTTTGAACCTTATTCCTGGACACACAGTTGAAGATACAGACTTTATATTTTGCATTTATATGTATCTACATACCCTCTTGATTTCCTGTAAAAATTATATTGATGCCACTTATATTTCTAATTTGGCAGCCATATTTGTGGTTTTTTTCATTGATCACATTGGAAATTTGATCCTAAACATTTTTGTATCATTGTGATATTTTGACCTAAATTGTCTAAGTATTTTGATAATACCAAATGAGCTCAGGTCCATCTGGACCTATTTTTACTTTCGACTTGGTACCAAAACTATAACTAAACTCTTCTCCATTTTAGGCCACTTGTTCAGCAGATGGCATCGTGCGAATATATGAGGCACCAGATGTAATGAATCTTAGCGGATGGACATTCCAACACGAAATAAATTGTAAACTTAGTTGTAGCTCCATATCATGGAATCCGTCTAGGTAAATATCAGACATTTATTACAGTAAAACAAAGTTGTACGCAGTCTGTCACATATGTTTTGCTTCGGTTTCATGGTTTGGAAGTAATAATTTTATATTGCACAAATTTCCATCGTGCATTTGATGATCACGCATTCCAAAACATAACGTAACTTATTGCATATTTAGTTTCCAGTGCCAAAAGCACAACTTTATGGTTATGATTGCTAAATAATGCAATGAACGTGTCTTTTATATAGTCACTCTATTCTGCAGAGTTCATGCACCGATGATCGCAGTAGGCAGTGATGACGCCAACCCGTCAGCTGGTGGCAAAGTTCAAATATATGAATATAGTGACAATACCAGGTAATTTTAATATGCAAACATGTACATGTATTAGATTGCATTATATTGTACGAGTTCTATCAGACAGGTAATGTAATTGTAACTAAGTAAATACACACTGTATGTAATCAATGTTGAAATATTTCAGAAAGTGGACCAAAGTAGAAACATTAATGTTAATAACCGACAGTGTCCGTGACGTGGCGTTTTCTCCTAATCTTGGCCGTTCATATCATATGTTAGCAGTAGCATCCAAAGATGTTAGAATAGTCACACTTAAACCCATTGGCAGCAAGTAAGTTTTGTTTTAATTAGACATCATGCAAGAAATTTCATCATGGTAATCAGTACATGTAATTTGCCTTAATTACACCATAATTTTTCGCACATAAACTTGTTTAGTTCTGCATTACAACAACATGTGTCAAATGTCCGGAAGTACTTAGATTTTCTTAAGATAGGCTTTGGTTTTTGGTATTGCATTTCGAGTACTTTTATAGAAAAGACATCGGTGGAGTAGCAGCAGCACAAGCAGGTGTCAGTAAGTTCGAGATCAGACAAGTGGCTCAGTTTGATGAACATCAATCACAGGTAATGAATTTTGTAACAAAGATTATGTGTACATTATGAAAAATTGCTGCACTGGTAGCTTACCGAAATAGTACTTTCCCGTGATATCAAAACAATCATTTTGTAAATCTAGGTTTGGAGACTAAGTTGGAATGTTACGGGTACAATTTTAGCTTCATCTGGAGACGACGGGTGTGTACGATTATGGAAAGGTAATTTGTTTTTTTGAGTTAGCATACAATGATTTTCTAAAACACGAAAACACCATGCAGGTACATTTACATTCCGTTATACTTTAGATAGCCTTACAGGCAAATTTCAAACAAGTAAATATGTAAATATTCTGTTGCCACGTATAAGGATTGAGTATAAAGATATTTTGCATCTTAATTCCAGCAAACTACTTAGACAATTGGAAATCCATAGCAACGTTGAAAGGGGACGGCTCCAATACGGAAAAATCTTCAGCAATGAGTGGCAGCTACGGTTCATCGGGCGGCACTTCAGCAGAGTCATACAACACTGCCAGGTACTTAAAGATGGGTAATGTTTCCCATCCCAGTCATGTTCCGTGGCATTAGTGCTCTAAGACCAGATACTTTACTATTAACTTAACTCGCGTCGAGATATCATAATACTCGTTAATGTATTCAGCGTATAGAGTAAGAAGATTCAGAAACATGCGCTTACTTGCCGTAGTGGATCGAAAAGAGAGGAACTTCAGAAGGTGTTAATATTTCCCTTTGCTCCCCTCGCTTTGATCAACTACTGATTTTTTTTAAATTATGCAATTCGTGTTTTAAAATTTATAGAATTTAATGAACACATTGTTCAAAGTTATTTGTCCAATTTGTAAGCTATCTGTAAATTTTAAAGCTATTTATGTACTACTTTGAATCTTTGGATTTATTTCACGGTTCCAATTATCTTCAGTTAGAGCACTGATAATAATTAGGCATGTTTAAAGTGTTTTGAAACTTCTTATATCAATTCCTGTTTACATGAATTAAGGATAAATTTGATTGTTTACATGAATTAAGGATAAATTTGATTCTGAATTTCATTTTTTTATTACTTAAAACCTCGTGCCAATGATGTACCAATCAATTTATTTCGAATTACATGTAGACATATTGTCAATGCTTTCGTATCAGTCCGTTCTGTCGTATGATTGGTGAACGCACAAAACAAGTATATGGAATCAAGAGTTAACTAAATGTATGCATTAGTGGCTTGATCTGATCTTGGTGTAGCGTAAAATAGGAAATAACTAATGTCGATTAACAATATTGAGATGGTGTTTAGGACGATCAGCTTCTTTATTTTAAAGTGTTAAACTTAAGTTCACTGTAGTTGGAATGGCTTGATTTGTAACAGGGCATTAAGTGCAGAGTTATGTTTGATGGTTTTGTACGTAACACACATGTGATGTTAGAAGTGAATACAATAAGGAATACAACATAAAAGGTCGTGCTTAATTGTGCCATGTTGGCACGCGGTTTAGCAGGCTAATCTTAGTACAGAATCGAAGCTGTAACAGTTTAAATTTGAAATTAGTGGCTCCTAGAATATGAAAAGATAAAAATAAATCACAACCTAGAAAACTTAAGATTTTTACACACGGTATGACACGCTACGATAGGAGAAGTAAAGCAGTGTCATATTGAAAACTTAAAGTTTGGGTTGTGTGAATAAATGTAGTAAAAATATGATGTATGGTAGCATGTACATAATCAATTATGAAGACTACGAAATTCAGTATTTTTGCCTGTAAAATAGTCATTATTAACCAATAAATTTTTGTAAACAGAAAACTTTTGGGTTTGTTCTTCTAGTAAAATAGTCTCCGTAATTATTTTACTTGTATAAGTTTCACTAATTGTAAGTACTTGGCTTTCCTTGTGCCTCTGACCTTTGTTATTTTACTAATGAACTTTGTTGACACTTGATTTCATATACTTATTTCTCAGTACCATTAACATGTATTTTCTGTAATACCCACTCGCTGATTGTCTTAAAATGCATGACTGTGATATCCTATGGTTGTCAGTAGTAAAGAGAGCTTCATTGGAATGAAAATATGATACAGAAAAAAATCTGCAGAATTATTTACACGCAAAATCATTTCTTTTAGATATGAAGTCATCTGTTTCCCTCCCATGTAGATTATGATTAACTGTAACCTCTGAATACTAATGAACATTTCATTAATCACATTTCTAGACTTGAATATGGCATGAGGTCAGTTAACACTGTGCCTGCACTGAGAGCTAACGGGCGCCCCGGAGTAGTTGTCCCGCGTCAAGCATCCATGCCTGCGAGTGTCCATGCTAATGCACGCTACTAACCAATTCTCCCATGCACTACTGCTTGTGTCGGTGACAAAATCCTGTTTTATATACATGTACCTTATTATGCATGTATTTACAGCATAATTTGTAAATGTCATTCATAACAATTAGCAATTTCATTAGAACAATACCAGTAAGTGCATTTTCGATGGTATGCATAATTATTTCGGATGATTCAATTAGGAAAAGACTTAAGAGATAACATTGGATCAAACCGTTATTTTAAGACAATGTTCACTTTACAGATGCTCAGAAATTTATAACGAATCTTAAAACACCAAAACAAACTTATTACTGTATTTAATCGAATAGAAGTACCTGGTGCTGAGACCGAATTTTAAATTAGTACCTCTTATCAAAAAATCTGGACCTTAACATCCGTTTTCTCCCAAAACGGATATAATTTCAAAATGACGGACAATTTTCTAAAAGTGTCTGTCAAAGAGACGGACCAAAGTTGTGAACTTTGTAGTTAAGTCTGTACAGAGCGACCGACGCAAATGAGTAATTGGTGGTCAATATTGAAATTTTGTTCGGTATTTTGGCGGACATAAAATGTCGTTCGAGGCCTGTTTTAAATTAACTTTTAACAAAATCAAAGAACCAATTTTTCACTTGAAAAGGACTTAGTTTATGTGGCAATGAATCCAGGATATTTAACATTTAAGACAATTCTGTCACTCGTACAAGATTTTAAGACAATTCTGTTATTCATACAACAAGTTTCCAAGATAGCATGTAAGAAAATGTAACTGTCAATAGTTGGAAGAAAATTATTCCAAAAAGGGGTGCTTTCTATTCGAGAGGGTGCTTCAATTCGAGTAAATACGATATGTGATCAATATACAAGACAGCGTCCCGACGTAGAGTCAAAGTCAGTTCTTTTCAATTCGTGAAAACTTTAATAAAAATACGGTGCTGATAAAATGGCTTAATTAAATATCACTTTCTTGCTTTTAAGGAAAAATAATTGTAAAGATAAAAAAAATCATTTCTAGATTTCGCGAGTTTAGATAAGTTTAGGAGGCTTTTTTACACGCAGTTCCAATTTGGAATTTTATTTTAGTTTTCCAGGTGGGCTGAATATAAAAAGAAACTCACGGTGGCCTTACTTCAATACCAACAAGGATAAAAGTAAAGTTGACTTTCTGTGATATATAGATGGTTCTCTCCTGTATTTTGTTAAAAACATGTTAAGGGTAATCGATGTTTTTTTGATTAAGAAAAAAACTGTTAAGGGTAATCTAGCTCCTGACAAAGAGTTGAAAAAAAATCGGTATCAGACATGCACTTACCGAAGTTACCAAATACATGTACATGTATGAGCACTCTCAGCACCGAGAAATACCTCGGGAATATCTCTAACCTTCTGACGGTTTCGTGACAGAGTATTTTGCTATGATTGACAAGGAATTCTTACGGACGTCAGTGATCTCGATAAAGTAAAATCTGGTAATTTTCACAGTTATTTTCCCAGGAAATATCTCAAAAGGTTCACAATTACATATATGTTTTCTTACAAGATTCATAAACGTTATAGGATTCATTTTCAAAGCCCTTGGCAGTACTTAGTCGATGGTACATGCAGAATTTCCTTAGTTACTTTGAGGGGAATATGGAAAACAAATCGTTGCGTTTAAATGGTAAAAGA
Source organism: Haplosyllis anthogorgicola (assembly GCA_038406195.1). Taxonomy (NCBI): domain Eukaryota; kingdom Metazoa; phylum Annelida; class Polychaeta; order Phyllodocida; family Syllidae; genus Haplosyllis; species Haplosyllis anthogorgicola. The sequence continues at coordinate 13,658 of JBCAUI010029453.1, read as the reverse complement.
CATAAGACTCTTGAAATACATAAAGTATTGCTATTATATTGTGTTGCTATTATTACATGTATAATATTGAAGTTATTTGCTAAAATAGTGGATCCTTGGAATTAATGATTAAATGCTGTCAGACATTGAAACATTGCTTCATGTTCAATGAACTGTGACCACTACCCAAAAAAAGCAATTCATGGTATAAGTGCATTATTAGCAGGTTACAGGTCACTTATGATGCCATATTCGATTTATCTTATTTCGCATTCTTAGACAAAGGAAAGAGAAATTAGAACAAAACGCTAAATTAAATCAAGTATAGTTGGAGACTTCCATATTCCCCTTGACAATAATCTTAATTTTGTAACGAGAAAAATTGTAATGTTATAAATGTAAGGAAAATTTTATGCGTTCATGTATATAAATTAAGTTGTGTCTTGACCGCAATTTACACAAGGCGGTTCTGTTTATTGCGTTCACATTTACACATTCCATATTGTACGAGGTTAAACCTGTAAGCAGACATATTGTTATTGTTTGTAAAATTCTGTACATAAAATAGTGTACATTATATTATTTATTATTTAAAGTAGTAGCATGTATGCCTCTGTTATTGACTTTCAATAACTAGATCTAACCTGTAAGCTTGCATGCTGTGAACTTACGATTTACATGTACGTGAAGAGACCATAAAGTCTATCTAGACTATTGCATGAAATGCTTAGAAAATAAATGATCAAAAAGTTTTTACAAATCAAAATGTATTTGCGTTCTATTACAATAACAGTAAATATTCAGTATATAAAAACCAAAGATGTACCAGACCGCGCCGTTCACCATGTTGACTGAATTTAAACCAAGAATTTCTGTTCAAATACGAAGTATATACTGTATTTATTCTAATACAAGCACCCTCTCTAATACAAGCACCCCCCCCGTTTTTGGAAGGAAATAAATTAAATATTTTGTCAAACTTGAACATTTATTGACACATTTTATCACATGCTATCAATATGAAACTTTGTTTAATGTCCTGGACTCTGGCTCATAATCTGAGTCCTCTTCATGTTTCTACTAGGTAGCAGCATCTGTATGAAACTGGTCCTTTGATTTTTTCAAAAGAAGCACCCCCTCAAAAATTGGTCTGAGCACCGGGTGCTTGTATTCGAATAAATATGGTATACAAGCACCAATTTTTGAAATTTGGTCTAAGCACCGGATGTTTGTATATCGTATTTATTCGAATACAAGCACCCGGTGCTTAGACCAATTTTTGAGGGGATACCTCTGTAAAAAATATCAAAAGGACAAATTTTGCACATGAGCCAAACATTCTAAGTCATGATCGTTGTCACTCAAAAGTTGCCATACAAGATATTTATGTAATGTGACAAAATGTAATCATCAAACAATGACCATGTTTGAAAAAATATTTATTTTCTTCCAAAAACTAGGGGATGCTTCTATTAGGGAGGGTGCTTCAATTCGAATAAATATGGTACATGTACAGTGACCTTCCTTATTTACAGCCGCTGTTCTTTTACGGTCATTCCACTTTTACGGTCACAAAGGCATGTAAAGTAATTATTACTATGTAAACTTGTCCTTATTTACAGCCACTTTTTAATGTAAAAATCTGTTCAAAACATCATCATTGAATTTCTCAAATGGTGTCAGTATGGCAAAGCAGACTAAGCATAATTAAGGTTTTTCCTAATTGCATTTCTGTCAGATCTGACAGATCTGTCAGATTTGGTTGACATGGTAATTCATACAAGGTAGGTCATGTGTTGTTTGTAATTATAATTAAATAATGTATGATAACTAAATCTATAATAAACAATGTGTGTTGCACTTTTGTTAATTTGTACTTAAATTATTAAAGCAATCAGATCTGTCACATCTGACTGATCTGGCAAACACCGAATTAGGAAAAACCTCGACTTTTTTCAAACTCATAGGGCAAAGAAGATGATTCAATGCATATATATTTGACTAATTCATGTAAATGTTTGCCTTTTACAATGATACTAAATAAGTTAACTCTAAACAATAGTAATTTTTTGTTATGATATCTCAGTACTACGTTAAAGCCACCTCGTTTACGGTCATTTATTTTGTAGAAACAGGGTGGCCGTAAATAAGGAAGGTCACTGTACCAAGTTTTCACGGAAAACAACAAAGCACCGATCGTAGTTTTCGATTTCATACACAAAGTTTAAGAATGGTCTCCACGTTCAGTTTTGTAAGGCAAATTGAATCATCGGTTTTACGGAAGCACAAGTCGTGAAATTGTACATTTGAACGTTTTTTGAGGGAGATTTTAAACGGGAAAACATCTCTGTGATTAAATTCGTTAAGATCAAGTATTGGTAAACTGAGACAATCAAAACCAACAACATAATGTAAAATACAAGTTTATTTATAGTCTACTCAATATTATTTACACAAATATTTTCTGTGGAACTTGTCCCCAGCCACCTTAAAATACAGTTACTTTCTGCTGATATATATTGTGACAAACAACAAGACACACACGTATCTCTTTCAGATTTTGGTATGAAAATTATGTCTTTAAAGTGTTTACCATATACATACAATGGACACTTGAAAAAAAAGCGAAAAAAAATCACAGTTACTGTTTATTAGAAGAGACGACGTGCTCTTGATACACTGTAACAGAACAAATAATTTGACTTCTTGCAAATGATAATGCATTGCAATGAGTTGCTTAAGAAAGTCATTTTGATCGTATTCCGATTTATATTGACAATATATCGAAGTGTGCATTGGTAAAACACGGAAATTGATTCACTCATAACAATAACTTGATCTATACGAGATTGTTGTCATTATTAATAAATAAGTTTTAATTAGCCATTTATTGCTGAGATGTTCACAATAGTTCAACACATACTTGTCACTTGCAAACTTAAGGTAGGTAATATAGCTTTCAATCGAATGTAATGTACGGTAATTTGTTTTCGAAAGAAAAAAAATCTTCCAAGAAAATTATACTTAACAGCAATCGGCATAATAACAAACTGTCAAAAGGTGGGTTGCCTGGTAACGAGTCAAAAGTGGGATACATGTCATATTTAATTAAGCTACTAACAGAAAAATGAGGGACTTTTCTTAAGATCACCATTTTCAACAATTAACAATGTACATAAATTCAAAAAGAACAAAATACCCTAATAAAAGAGGCCAAACATCATCATCACCATCATCTGTTTATTCTTGGCTGGCAAAACAGTGGCAAAGAGAACAAAGACTATGCGGTATATTTCTTTTCGAATCTTCTGTATTACACGTATTTGTTACCACGCTTCTAAGCTGGGTAAAAGTGTTAAATCGGTTTGAGGGACCTTGGTAAAAAACTCATTTGAAGAGCACGGATGTTACAAAAAGACTTTCCGTGGCTGCTGGTCGTAAATTATTTGACTCTTGAGTAACTAATTAATGTCTTTAGTAATTTTGCGATTATGTTAAATAATTTCAAACAGGCCTATGTACAAAAATATACATTGTCTTTAACAAAATAACGGACATGTATTCCCAAGCAAAACAGTTGCATACAATAGTTTATTGTACATGAATGATATGGGTTTATTGAGGCTTGCCATAGTTTCGGCCAAAAAAAATTATCGTTATGGGTTAGGTGACCTATTGTAAAATCTCTTTGCTAAGCTCATTTAGCAATCCGTTGTTTGTCACTCTTAATTCATGGAAAGCTCGAAGCTAACTAGCATCAGACAAGTCCTAAGTGATTAAATAAGTTTTTAAAAATGGTTGGTTCAGTTTAAAGTTCCTTCTTTTGCTTCTTATTTTAGTTGCCTAATGAATATGATGAAAACTCAGTTAAACTAAATAAGAAGTACCTTATTCGCAACAAACCTGGAGATTTATAGCCTTAAACTAAACATTCGATTTAATATATAACGTTCCATAAATAGAATATTTACTTATAAACAAGGAAATCGACTAAAGATGCTATTGTTAGTTGATGTACAAGTATTAGTTTACATTGTGTACAGAAGAACTTCGCATGTACAGGCACCGAAGTTAACCGTCGAAGTTAACCGCCAAGTGTATGCACAACAGAAGTGGACTAGACAGCAAAAACTGCTGTGTATCTTATTGTTTCCTCTAACGAGACATCGTAACTTCGGCACGGTCGGGTGTATTTGTACTGGAAAGCTTTCTGTAGTTCTACGAACCAAATAAGCACGTGTACCTGGCCATTCCAGTCGCAGTATCTCCGCTTTGCGCATCATCTCTTTACAGCGATACACTGCGTAACCTAACTGACCATAAACATAAGGTCACCGTACCTGACATGGATGTCAACATTCACGCATGTACATTGTACTTGTATTGCATCTTGCTACGTGTAAGCTAGTGTTTCACATTGAGAAGTTCACTGCACAGCAGCAGTAACACTGTACCAGTATTTAACAGACTGCCATCAGGAATACTGTGTTCTTTTCCTAGATGAATTTACATACACAAGCACGTGTTTCATACAGAGTAAATTCACAATAAAGTTAGCTCGTTTTACCAATCAAAAATCAGGGGCAAACAACTTTGCTTCACTTTCAACATAATCGCGTTAATGTATAAAATCTAGTACACATTTACTGTTCTGTATGTTGCCCTCGCGACAAACACTACTATTTCACCACTGAAACTTTCACAAGTGCCCCTGTCACTCTTCTCAATATTTCTGCTTCACCACACCTGACATGCATTCATTTCATTTATAACACTGTTCGTATCGTACCACCTTAGTAAGAGTTGCCAGCGAGAAATATTGCAATGTCTTTTCTTCATAAACTGATAATATACAGCACTGTAGACTCAATGCAGGATGCCTCAAACCTAAGCGCTGTAACAAACTGCAGGATAACCCAATGTTTATTTTTTCATTTACACTTGGTCATTGCCTCTTCACTGGTTGCTTGCACAAAATGTTTTATCGAAAAGCTTGGGCAAGGTGGTTTGTTTTGTTGTATTACACAGACTGCCAGACCAGAAAGGTTTGGTTGAGGCGAAGGCTGTAAAATATTTTTACGTTGCATGGAGTGATGATCACACTACACAATGATTTTGCTAGATAAACCTTGTATCGATTGATTTCCTCCTTTTATGACGATCGTCATTTATAAAGATTTTTGTGACTGTAATTAATTCAACAAACAAAACCCTCGTTCAATGGCAAGACCAACAGAATAGTCTCCGTATTTAAAATAAATCTTGAATTCTAAAGTGGCAACATGACATGTACATGTTGACACTCTATGGATCAATATTTAGAAATAAATTCATGCACTTAAAAGTTGTATTGAAGTACCCTCTAATTGTGAACAAAAGACATAGTTGATTCGAGCAAAAGTATAAAGGTTTAGACCTGACGACACTGATAGATGAAACTGTAAGCTCAGGCCGAGTTATAATCACAATTGTAAATGGCTTACTGATCAAAGATCAAACCAATAATATATTATTAGTTATAGGAAGCTTGGTCTACTAGAGTTATTTCATGTAGTTTAAATTCTATTACAGTTTAAGGCCCATACGATTTTTACATCTATACGTTAACTGATTAACAGATTTCCTACAAAAGGGACAATATGTGTGAAAATAACCATACATTTACGTGGTACAAGTTGATCTATAGATTTTCTTAAAACAACTTGTAAAAGATGAGCACACAATTCAGTAAGAAATCTCGCATTTGTCATATGCTAACTTAATTTTTGTTTCGTAGCTTAAAAATTGGTACATGACACACGTTGACTGATGTAAGTAATCATGGAATATAGATCGATTTAACATTTCGTGAATTATTTTTATTATCAAGCACACATTTCTAACTCGCGCGTATTTTTTTGTATATTTATATAATGATATATGTTTTTCTATCAAAATTGAATAACAATTGTTTAACACAGTAGTTACTCGTAACAAAAAGGGGACAGTGAAAATGCCTTATAACAGAAGCTGTTATCAGTAGCTATTTCTTAATCATGCTTTGGTCATTCGTGTTCATCACACTTGTTTCTTCGCGCTCTCCATACTTGGTATCACTTGGTAAATATCCTCTCGTCAAGTTTGTCACTATGACAGTAATAACAAGGCCCAATTATGTTGTCCACAGTTCCACAGTGTTTATTAGTGTGTTTGTGAAATGTGCAGTAAGTATTTATTTATATCCACTCATCCATTAATATATACAAAGCAACATATAAAATCCAGGTTACTGCTTTGTATAGTCCCACGCACATAGTGGCGGCGCTTCACTTGCACAAAAACATACTGCATTTTTAAATGACTCTTTGGCCTAAGAAATGGTTTTGAAGATATATTTCATCTACGATGCACAGTTGTTTTAATCCGACATGAAGAATGTGCACATACGTACGAGACTTCCAGAGCCCCGTTATATCCACTTGGATGTGCACGCAGTGAGGTGGCAAAGTATAAGCTAGGAATATTTGCTCCACACAAACGTACTAGTATAAAAAGATGAAACTTGTTTCGTGGTCACTCCAGGTCATTGATTATGACATGTTGTCGTAGTTAGTTTATGTCATGTCGTAACTCGTGCCAGCACTATGTGGTGAACATAAAAGTTGAAAATGGGAGAGCATTTTGCACTCAGGAGAAATAGGCATGATGATCATCGTCTAGTACCGGTTCTGGATTCTGTTTCCCCTTCTTGAATTCTTCCATTAATGCACGAGGCCACCACAGAAGAACCTGTGACGAACAGACACCCAAAGGGGTCGATTCTGTTTGCAGCTATATAAAAGACGGTAGAGGTTAGGGTTGTAGAGCCTTGAGTGAATGCATAAATGTCGTAGTAGTCAGCTCCCAGATGCAGTAAAAAGGTCTTGCAGCCAGCACACATTCTTCCTCTTGCACGCGCACCAGCAGCAGAAAACTCAACACATTCATTGCCACATCCTTGCCACATCGTATTTGTTCACATGTGATGATAATGATTCTTTTTGTTTTAACTATTTTGATGGCATGCACCCTAAGTAATAGAGCCAGAAGGCCCGTCACAGCAGCTCGTATTGTCGCAGGTGCATCCTTTGTATGATGTCCCGACAGTCATTAAACACACGTCGAATGTTCTCTGTGTCTACAGCACATGTGAAATGTGGATAACAATAATGCCGCCCATCCCCACTTGCCGTACTAATTCGCTGTAAATATAAAGTGCAACATCTAGTATCACATAGAAACTATAATCGTACAAATTTACATAGGTCAAGAGAGATAAGCAATAAGCTGAAGCACAAGTAGAATTTCTAAAATGAACTACAAAAATAATGATCGTTTTCGATTTTACTGTGCATTCGTCTACTCACCAAAAACTCATCTCTAAAGAAGTATTTGGCCCTAACAACTTCTGGATCCTCACCGGGCTCCACTTGAGCTGAAGTACGCAAAACGAATATTAAAATACAATATCGCATTTCGTATTACTTTTCATGCACGATTAACACATTTACATACAACAAATATGTAATCATCAAATTACCAGAGTAAAATGATTAATCTGATACCCTTTTTTCAATTAATCTTACTACTGTACGGTATGTTTAATTTTTTTTTTTTTTTATAATTTTCAATGAGATGTCCTTGTCTGAACTTACCTTCCGCTGGTGTGGTGTACCTGGCAAAGTCTGAAAAGTAGTCCTCTATTTTGGACTTTCCAGCTCTAACCTTTTCTGCTAATAAATCTTGCTTGTTGAGAAACAATATCACGGAGATTGACCGAAGCCACCTGAAAGTAAATGTCCAAACTGTTTTATAAGATTATAGCTTCAGATATTCAGTTAAACAAAAACAATAGACATGAAACCCCTTTGTTCAAACAGTCTCTTTCGATTGAACAAAAAGAAATATGAAAATGGCAAAACAGTATCAAGTATTTAAGTAGAATTATGTCAACACGATTTGTGCAAACTGCTTATCGTCAATACTTAATCATGAACGAATGCGTCTTGCAGCGCACAACTGCCTTCAAAATACAGCAAGGGAAGGCGAATGCTACAACTTGATCTCAACTTTTAATCAATTTCATGCTGGACAAAATTTTCTTTGCTATTCCGAGTCCTTCCCTTGAATGGTTCTCCACTAATCTAACACCATCATAAGTTTATGATCTGTGTGCATCATATATCTCTGACCTGTTTTACACTGTGTTGAATTTTGTGCTGAATTTTATTTGAGGTCTAAATTTGAGTTTGATCAAATCTATGTATTTCATTCAAGTTTACGATGACTTTCACACATTTATGCCTTCCACCTAGTCACAGCATATCCTTTTTAAAGTGGAGATTATGATCCACATGCCAATTCTTGGGCTCCTAAGAACTAGAAATGAGAGTGTTGTGATTGTAGTGTACACCAACCGGTTATTCCAAATGCTTTTAAAAAGTTCTAGTGACTCTTTGAGCCTGTTTTGACTGGGGTCTTCCCGCAATACCATGTTGTAACTACTACACGCCGTCACGAAGATAATGGCCGTTACGTCGTTAAAGCACTGGATCCATTTCCTTCTCTCGTCTCTTTGGCCACCCACATCAAACATGCTGAAGTGCAAACGTTTCAACGTTAAGTACTTTTCGAATATGTTTTATTTCATAATAAAATGGTAAACTTTAATTACGAAAATATTCTACAATATACCATGAGAAAAAAATATTTTTCTAATCCTGTATATTAATTGACCACACACTTTATAATGCAATAGAAGTTCTCCAGTTAATGACTGCATCCCAAAAATCGAGAATGAAATTAACATGCAGACGAGAGTCGCGTGTATTTTTTAAACACATTTTGTAAAATAGACAAAACACATGTAAGGTACTTACTGGAAATTTACTTTGTCCACAGTAAACTTTGTTTCAAAAATACCTGATGTTAATACACGACACCTTAGTATATCCTGCAAGAAGAAATACATCATATAATTTTACATCTAATTAGTAGTGAGTCAGTCTACTAATGTACAGATGAATGAGACAATGAGATCATGTAGCTTCTTAAGCCTTTACACTGTTACATTTTACTTTTCCTATCAAACCGTTAGTTTATGTTGAATTAAAATATTGTTCTAATTATTCACATTTAGATGTAAAACAACAGAGGGCGTGTTGTCCGTCCATGTGTCGAAAATGTCACGTACGGGTTAAGTTGCATACACCCCATGTACATGTACGTAATTTCATAAGATTCCGATGATTTTGCTCATTATTTAGGTTTTTGCTGATCATCTAAACTTATCACTCACATTCATCCTATCTAAATGCAAGATAACAAAAACACTTGAGCGGTTAAAATTCAGTCGCCATAACCCAAGAAGCTATTTTCCATTTCCCATATTTAGGCAGTTAAACAGTCATATATATAATACGCTCATGATATCTTAAATTTCCCTCCATGAATCTAAGCTGTTCCTGAACTTGCACTTTACTTCTGAAGAGGTAGGTCATCTGAGAAATGCTTGCTATCATGGTTACCCATATTTTAGCATTTAGGTACAGCTCTACCTGCAAACTAATTTACATCGAACATTTCGTTCTTGCAATATCATCTGAAAGCTACGTTTCACAAGAACCAAAATAATCTACCTATGCCTATTTGTCACGAGGAAAATTCAACCCCTTTGGCCGCCTAATATGAAAAGAAAAAAAACATAGGCTCCACAACGACCTCACCTTATGTCAGTTATGAATAAAATACACACAATTTTTACACGGGTTGTTTTGATCATAACGTATAAAATAATGTTTGCATTGTGTGCTTCGCATGGTCCATAGAATAAAATGTTGCTATAACATTAAAGATAGGTGTAGGTCAAAATGACAAATTTCTTTCTTGCCTTTCCGACGAATGAATATACCGGTATGTGTATGTGGAATATGGAATTAGTGATTAACCATGTATTTGGGGTACAGATAATGGGAAGGAATGATCAATCATGACAACAATAAGGCTCTTTAATACTTGTGCCAAATGAGCCAAAAGTTAAAACAGTTTGCTATATCATCTATTTCGTGAATGAAGAATAAGACAATAGCCGTTATTTTACAGCAAAGGCATAATAAAAATAATTCATGTCGCTAAAGCATTGTGACCGACGACTTGAAGAAAGTTTTAATAATTTTTGCCTAAGAAGATCACAAGCGGTGGTTTGGTAAGATAGTTTGATCTGTATCGCGAGATATTATATTGGTGAAGGTCGTAGACTTAGCGCAAGGCTTGGCTCAAGTTCTGAACCCACAAATGTGATCAGCATTCCAAATATAATTACTGATCAATAAACATGTTTCCTATTCCTCACGGACAGCTCTGCTCTGTCGAGACATGCTTCTTTCTGCTCGAGAAGTGTCTTTTTTTATCTCACAATGTAATTTTGTCCCCCTTTTTTACCACACCCGATAGTCATCAAAGTCTAGCCAAGCTTGGGAACTACTTGCACGCCTTTATGCATGGCTATTTCTGGGGCGTCAGGAGACTAACCTGGACACCTGGGAAAATACCATGCAAACCAAAGGATATGGTCTGTAGCTTATTCTACAGTGTTCATATGTACATACCTACAACCAAGGCATACACAGTGCAGGATTCTTGAATTTTTCAACTCGTGAAATTGCGACTCTTCTAGTATTTTTCTTAAATTGTTGGAAGGTTTAAAGCCGATGGCATACGGTAGCACATGTAATGTAATTTGAAGCTCTTATTGAGAATGAACCCAATAGCAATGTTGAGCTGGTGTACCCACTTTGAATTTAATGGTAAAGAATGTTCTCACCTGTTCCGTTACCGTGTAGTCTGGTTGTTTTATTTGTGACACTTTGTCTAAGAAACTGAAATTAGAAAAGAAATATATATTAATGATAAATTGACATTTCTGCTTGGTGTAACATACTTCACACTTCGGAGTAATGATTACTACGGCGGCCCATTTTCCTCCTGTTCCTCGCTTTCCACATCGCAAAGTTCGAACGACATAATAACTTCTTGAAAAAGAAAGTGGAAGTCGGCACATTATCAGTAGGAAGGTAATGAAGCTGTAGCACGTCAAAAGAAACTGAATAAAGATGTCTGATTCCAGCTTTGTATACGCATTCTACGTACATCTAACGTTTCCCTCCCACTCAAAGGCAGCTGCAGCCATTCCTTATACATGCGTACATCCATATATAGCAATTGGCACATTTTTTCGTTAAGAAGTGTAGAACCTTATCTTTTCCATCTCGCAAGCTTTTTCCATCTAATCTGCTGTTTCAATTTCAAATTCCTTTATCTAAATCTTTGCAGCAGCCTGTGTATTGATCGTTGTTGCCTTAATTTCAATAAAACATGTGTAAGAGTCTATTTGCGTAATACATTTGGGGTTTAGCAGGCACCAACAATTTTTCAAAATACATTGCTGTACTTTCATAAATGGTAACAATGTAAATAAAGTCACACAAGAATGCTATGTTGATGAAAATTTTTTTTACGCAAATTATATTCATACTAAATTGTTCATAATTTTAAATGTCATTACTTTTATGGCCTTGCAACACGAAAGATCTAATCATACGCCCAGTTATAATAAACTACCAGTTCAACCCACGACTGAATCTTGTACAAATACAGGATTCACTAAGCGAGTCACTTTTCTTATTTTCATTAAGTATATTAATAAATATTTTAAACGTTCTCAAATATAATTGTCATCAAGATTATAGCAAACTTATATCACACTATTTATTTATATCACACTATGTTTTCAGACTTGAAATTAAATGAACACGCTCACCAGCACCACTGGTTTGTGTCAATTTTTCTTTATGAGTGGCCTTTCAGAGCAGGTTGCACCACATTATAAACTGGCCGTACAAATATCACCTAGATGGAGGCAATTGCCTGGATTGTCAAATGCACAGTACACCCGTTCAATTTGGATGGCAACTTTCCAAGAATTGGAAGTTTGTTTGGGTACAGCCAAAATAAAATGTGAGCATAGATAGTCAAAAAGGTAAACCGCAATGGGATTTAGATCCTCCCAAAGGAATTTATACTGAAGTTGAGTTATTCCTGAATCCACTTCGGTGATAGTATAGCATTTCAATGACTTTAGGTCACTGTGTCCCAATAATTTATGTACAAATGTATGCGACCAAATACATCTTTGTGTTATGTTGCAGGACCATATCTTACGTGTTACAGACTTCAGTATGAAACGTTATATCTGGCTGTTTAATTGTCTTTCGAATGAAATTCGCAAAGACTATGTGGTCTTCAGCCTAAAAAACAAACTTCCGGTTCATCTAAGATGGCAGCACATAATGGCGTCATGAAATACAATGTTACCAAGTTACCACATGACACTAAAAACTGTATTGTGACTTGTGACACTCACATTCGAAAGACAATAAGCAATTATCATAAATAATAACCCACTTTTTTAACAGTGTTTTTATGAAACATTACCATGTGATTTCTGAGAGCTTGTCCATACCTGGTCATCCAACATCCTGAGTCGCGGCTGCTCTGGGAATTCATGACCAGCGTAGTTAAACTCAGGCAGGTTGTACAGGCTCAGAGTCGTCACCACCTGAATCGTTTCTCCACCGACATCCTGACAAAATGCACGATCAGTTACGTAGAAAATTTATTTAAACGCCATAAGTACGAGCCGTTGCTGAGTGGATAAATAAGCTTGTATGAAAAATGGAGATATCTTTGTCTTACCCGCAATTTACAACAGTGAGATTTCTTCTAAACTTTTAAGGGTGATTTACTGAATGCAATTTATGGTTTGTTTCTATCTTGCTTGAGATATTTGTTGCTTCAAGACTACTTGGTTCTGTATGGTATCACACTTTTTTAACGGTGGAAGACCAAGGATGTCTTGCTGGAGGAAGAGTAAACTTGAATTTAGACCCATAATTTCACGTTTTACCGAAAGTCCCATGGAAATTAAGAAAACAGAAGTTGATGGAAGGGGCCCCACCCCATACACCGCCAATAAATGAGCTATTTAAGGGCATATCAAACCTGTATTGTGGAATTGTCGTGTGCCTGAGTGTAGATGACCCAGGCATCAGTATCGGACCGCGGGATGGCGTCATAGATAACAACGTCCTCAATGTCAAGTCCCAACGTCGCCGACAACAACCCTGTTTATTGGTGATAAGACGTGTGTTAATGCTGTAAAGTTACGACAATACTGTTTGACTTGATTTCATACAGTTCATTGATCACCCAGCTAAGTTGTACATGTGTTACGGGTCATTCCTGTTTTTGGTTTAAATTTTAAGCTGTTGTGCTGAAGTCTCATATGACGCTGTTATTAATGGTGTCATTACGGTTAGGAAGAATTAATACATTGGTTCAGTGGATAAAATCAGTTTAATGCCAAATACATATGCAATAATTACAAGGAAAGAATAAGAGAAATCAAAAAGGCTGTAAAACAGAACATTAATCTAAAAAAACCCAAATGGTTTAACAAAGCAACTGATCAATTGATCATGACTAGCAAATAATTTGGGACTAAGTTTCTAAGTTAAAAGATGCAAATGGTTTGAAATACACATTTAAATGAAACTGAAAACATTAATGACATCAATTAGACAATTCAATCTCTCACCCTTGTA
>JBCAUI010029342.1:0-21445 GCA_038406195.1 Haplosyllis anthogorgicola | reverse complement strand
CCTGGTCACTGTTACAATCAATCAGGTGTGAGGTGTGAGGAACTGGGGCATGAAACAATGCAATGCATGCTGCATGTGAATTTAGCATGGAACAGTGTTTATATCATGAACATTGGATCTTTATTGTTCAATTGTGAGCACTGATCTGTGACCCTAGGTGCTTGAACTAGGAATCAGGGCACCAAAACTAATTAGCCTGACATCTGCTTGGAATTCTGTCAACTAATCAAAATATTGTAAATAGAAGCTGTATCAATATGATTTAACAATATTGAGTAATGACGAAGTTTTCCATGCCTAACACATTTGGAAATTTCCTAGAGGAAGTCCGGTTAAATGGAAGTCTCAGGAATAAGACAAATAATCCTTTACGCGTAACTAATTTATTGAGCTACTTGTGTACTCTACTGCTGCATCTGGAAGACAGAATGAAATCTGTGAACCTCAGGTAATGATTACTCAAGTTGCAGCTTGCATAGGTGCGAGGATGTGCATGCGTGCACCTTTTGTTGAATTCCATACGAATCACTAAATTCTACCGTTAAAGTGAATGGGCCAAACATAGAACACTTTCTGAGATCAGAAATAAACGCATATTACAACAAGTTATTCCAACTTAGGGATGATAAGTACCGTATTGTTTCTGAATAAAGTGCCGGGCGCTTAGACCAATTTTTACGAGGGCGCTTTATTTGGAATTATGGTAACACCAATTTCAGCAGACACAGTTCATCAATGACAAATGTAAAGTTTGATGCTTTGATTACAAAACCAGGGTAACTTATTTCAAAGGTGAAATGTTTATTGCACTGTATTGTTAATTAAACTTTCCAAAGTCCAAGAAGTTAAACAATAATTTAAAAGAAAAACATTTAAATTTGTGGCTAACATAATTCAAATTGATCAAATAACAAGTTATGCTTAATAAAATTTCACGCAAAAATGTAGAATAATTTTTTTTTTTTTTTTTGCCGGCAAAAACATGGGGGCGCTTTGATTAGAGACGGCACTTTATTCAGGAACAATACGGTATGTAGGTCACGGTGACCTGCTTGTTTGCATACTTGTACTGTTGTACCAAAATATCAGCTGTGTTAGTTGTAAAACCCACGACGGATGTAGGAAATAATACTATCTACAGTTGTTGCCAATGTGACAAAATAATTTACGCGAATTTGACAAAATTATAAAATAACAAAAACAAATAAAAATGGTTAAATCAAACAATTCTAATGGTGGCTTACTCGAATTTTAAACATGTTAGTGTTTCTGATGTAATGATAAAATATACCTTCACTGTTTAAATTTGCAAGTGCACTCCTATCCCGCACTTCCTTTAAATTTAAATTTAGCAGAAACACTTAGATGTTTTAAATCACACTAAAACAGAAATGTAATAAATATTGATAGTGCTATTAGGCAGTGAAAATACGTGAGGAAATTTGAAATAAAATTAGAAGAGATTAGGCTAATTTTGTGATTTGTGAATACCGAGATTTGTGAATACTGAACATAACACGTGTGCGCAAACTGTGTGAATTGTTTCTGTGTGAATAACTTGAAAACAGAACTAAGTAAACTTCACTACTGTGGTGATTTTAAAAAAAATCTACAAATAAACACACGAAGTTAAAACACAACACCACAAGAGTTAGAAAACAAAATCAAGCAATGTCAAGCAATGTCAGTATCAGTTAGTATAATGGACAACAGGACTGAGCTAGTTTTCCGTAAAGCAGCGTGCAATGAGCAGGGCTGGTGTGAATAAGGCCAACCGGTCAACCGTTACCTGAGCTTTGCGCCGTGGCTGGTTGGTTTCCGAACACTGCATCGAATTTTGCATCAAATCCTGTGCCATTGGTCGCAGTAGTTTGGGAAGTGGCTGCTGGAATAGTTATCAGTCCAGTTGAAGAACTTTTGTGATAATTTTCCAAGAGTTGTGCAACCATTTCACAATAATATTCAAAGATTTTCTAGATTCGGAGTTTCGCGTCAAGTCTTTGGTTGCTCAACCCTTTGCTTCATTTTGTTCTATGAGGGGTTTGACTTCACAAAACCATATGGTTTGAACCACGAAGTACAATGAGTGTACGATACAAAACCATGGTTAAAATTTGGAACCAAATTTCAAATAAATACAATTAACAAACTAAACTACAGCATTCACTCTGCCTTGCATTCCAAATCATGAAAGGTGAATGCTGCGTCAAATTAGATTAATAACTACAAAAATCCAAAATTTCCTCTCTATTGGAAACATTGCCTACTTCTAATGTCCTCTAGTTGTAATCGGGACATCATTTGTTGCATCAAAGCGGAATCTTATTTATATTAAACGTTACGACTCTGAAATTAAACTTGTGTTGCTATAAAGTTTCGTATAGACAACAATAGCATTGGTAGTAACACATGGGGAGTCACTAAACAATATAGCAGTTTTCTACACAGGACTGATATAAAATAAGAACTGCGAGAATCAAGTATAAAATTCACTGACCTTGAGTTCCCCACGTGTTGGCTCCAGGCGCAGCACCACCAAACAGATCGACTGGGGCCGCCTGCGGCGCAGCCATACTGCTGGCAAAAGGGTTGTTAGCGGCAGATGCAGGGGCAGCCGCGGCGAGGGAGAAGAGATCGTCCCCGCCTGCAGCCGCTTTGGATGGGGAGGTGACAGGTGAACCGGAGCCGAGCAAGTCAATGCTCTGTTGCTGGGCAAACGGGTTCGAAGCGGGGCCATTGGCCGCATCTTGTTTTTCCTTTTCCGCCTAAAAAGGACAGTAGTAGCTGAATGTGTTGTATATGGATCAACATGGATACATACGAAACGGACATACATTTAAACAATATTTTTAAAAAAAGAGCATACCGCTGATGAGGATAACTTAAGTTAATACAACAAAAATGTTTAAAAAATAAATATTGAAGTACAAGTAAAAAAAATTAACTGAAAAGGCTGGTTAGGTTGTAATAATTCCACGTGAGTACAGATGCACAAAAACAACTTTACAAATAATCTGTCAATGCTTTCTATAGCTTTCGTCCTGGAAAATTCACATACACGTAAAAGCGTTACTTAGTATAACGGAGCACCTGGTGGTTAATAAACCAAGGTGCCCAATGTGTAATCTCTAAAACAGATGCCAATTACCATAGCATCTGGGTAAATAGTTTTCCAATGCTTTTGTATTGCATTGCATATCTCGTCGTTTTCAGCAATAACATAATTTTCGCACTAATCATTCTAATATTACAAGTTCCAAAACCGCTACTTGTTAAAAGTACTAAATGCAACAAACATGGGAAAAAATCCATGTCTAATTTAAATTATGTATTAATAGGGTGATATGCCACACTGAGCACCAGGGCACATATAAAACTTGTGTTAATACAAGAGCCTTTTATTATCCTTCACCAGTTTAAGTTCATGGGTACGTCAGTTTATATGTTAAGCACAACATATAGGTTGATTATCAGCAGCAGCAAGACGCAAAGGAGCCATCACTGGGTGGGAAGTGTGCACAACACAACCCTCAAGCACAGGCAGAGACAACTTACTACCTTCATGTATTCGATTTGCCGCTGTTCCTCTTCCAAAATCCGTCGTTTCTCATCTTCTGAGATGTTCGCTGCTGCTGCGCTGCTTGCTGATGACAGGTTACTGATGGCGGTGGCTACACTGGCTGGCCTGGTGGAAACGTAGTATATTATAGTATGATTACAATGTATTGTTAAGTGCAGTAGAAAATTTACGTCATTCTTAGTAGCGCTTTATCAAATATATAACTCAGTTATTTTTCTACTTGGCCTGATATACAAATGTTTAAGGGCATAATTTATATGAATAAATTAGTGATGCACACGGTACCCTTATAATGAACATAATTCATTGTGAACATTTACATTAAATAAACAGGTAACCTGCATAATGATTAACTGTGCAAAACTATGCCTTTACAGCGCAGAATGCTTCAAAAGAAAGCCTATGAAACGAAAGTATGAGTGAAACAATATGTATCTCTTCGCAAGAGAAAGACATTTTCCATTGAAAATAAGTCCAGTGAAACGAAAGATTGTGTCAAACGAACTAATTTCTTTGGCAAATTGACCTTTCTCTTCACACAGTCTTTACTGTAAAGGCAAATTCAATCTGAAGTCGTTTCACACGTTTTATGCTTCAGCTGCACTGAATAATATCTTACTTGGGACCTGTTGGTGTTGTTCCTCCCTTTTTATTCGCTTCTAACGAAGCTAAGTGTCCTTCTAAGGCTTCTAGCAGACTGGATGGAGCCTGTAATATCCAATAATATATAATAGTTGAGTTTTCAAGTCAAAACACTGTCAACAAAAATTAAAAATAGGTCCAGATGGACCTGAGCTCATTTGGCATTATCATTAAACTAAGACAATATAGGTTACAATATCACATGAATACAAATGAAGTGTCTAAGATCAAATCCCAAATAAGTGACCCATGAAAAACATAAATATGGCTGCCAAACTGCAAATATAGGTGGCATCAATATAATTTTTACATGAAATAAAGAGGATGTATAGATGCATAAAGCTGCCCAATATGAAGTTTGTATCATCAACTGCATGTCCAGGAGAAAGGTTCAAAGAAAAAAACAAATATGGCTGCCAATTTGAGAATAATAGTCACAGCAACATAATTTTTGCTAGGCTTTGAGATAGGACATAGGTGCATATGTGTGTAAGATAAAAAGTCTCTATGATCAATAATGTGCTCAGGGTGACTGTGCACAGACGACAATGACGACGACAACGGACGATGGACACTTCATGATTCTATAGGCTCTTTGGCATATATGCCAAAAGAGGCCAAAAACATGTCAGCATCAATAGAGACTGAAGTGTACTTTTAATTCAGGTATATGTCATTAACAAATATTTAACATAGTTTAGTTCTTGCTGATTTTGCTCTTCCAGTTTCGCCAGATGTTCCTGGTTGCTGGTCCAGTGAGAGAAGGCTTTCATTTTGATGTGCGTCACTGTTTGACAGTTTCAATGGGGTTAATTCTACTGCCGAAGAATCTCCATCCTAAAACCAGTAAGAGAAATGTCAGATACCAAAACAAACTGGTCAACAAACCGTTTAATTAAACTATCTCGAGAAAAGCTAGACCCTGAATATGTTAAATATTAACATGGGAGTTTCTCGACATTATAAAAAGGCCTGTGTCCATAAAATATACCTACTCCATAAATACGTCCAATAATCAATATTTACAGTTTTCAGATTTACTACACAGTTTATAGTTTCATAATTTTGTGGGAGAAGGGTGGTTAGAATTTTATCATCCACTTCCCTCTAGCCACTACTTTTGTTTGTGAATATTAATTATTATATAGATCTGTAAGTATGCATAAAATCACTTTAAAACAGTGCCTTCACCAATACTTTACTGAAAGCCTTCCAACTAGCGGTGCTCTTTTACCACTACCAAATAGTAAACCTTTCCAGATACACTCCTCCCCAGATATATCGATATCGCTTATATCGATATCCCGCTTATATCGATACTTTTTCTCCACACCAAATTAATAGAGCCTCATATTAATTGTTCAGCTTATATCGATATTCCGCTTATATCGATGCTATTTTCCCGCACCAAAAATATCGATATATCCGGGGACAAGTGTACTCACTGCTTGAAAAGTGGTCATAAACATACTTCTAACATTACTTTACATTTGAAATGTACGATTGTCACCTTACCATATTTCATGCTATTCCTGGTCTGAATTTTATTAATTTTTTGCAGGGAACATAACATGCTCAAAGGAAGGCGTAAGCAAAAAACTCAAGCCTTAACACCAATATACCTTGCATCTCACTACATTTATTGCATATTCGGCTTAACATTTACCTGGATTACCTCACGGATAAACAACTCTTGTAATTCATCCCACATCTAATTCGATATAAATTCATGTAATGAAATGGCGATAATTTGAAGAAATAATCTAGTAATGCACTTATAATTAAAACTTCACAATAATAAAAGAAAACGTAAATGTGAACTACATACCAACAAAAGAAACAATCATCATTCAACAAGTTAAACTTGAAAGTTCATGTGTCTTTGCCTTAGAAACTCAAGAACCTTGAGGTCAAATAAGACTGTGCCAAACACAAAGAATTCTGTCTGTGCATGTGAAATGGAAAGGTAAAAATGTACCTTAGGCTTCATCATATTATGGCTAGCACACCAGCGTTCAAAGCATTTTGTTGCAATTTCTACACTGGTTCGGTCTCTTTTCTTTGTGTAAACCCTAACTTCTTGTTCTGCAAACATTTGTGGCAGCATGCGGGATACCTGTGAAAGTTGTAACTTGACTTACTAACATCCAAAACAAACATACAAGTATAAAAACTTATATATTTTTTGCATTGTAGCAAAATTAATCAATTGTTAGCACCAATATTCAAAACTTGGCACCATACCTCGTCTTTTCTCACGTGTATGGCTACAGTTGGATCACCTTTCTTGTAGAACCTCACGTGATCTATCGGATTTTTGTCCTTCTTGCCATAGTTGTAGTTAACCACCTAAAAATAATCGGGAGAACATTTTCCAATAAATTTCATTGTTCAGACAACCATTTACAATTATCGAATAATGTCACAAAACCAGCATCATTCAGTAAGATGACGACATAAATGTGTAAATTACGTTTTACGAGGTAGAGATATTTTTCATGTTTACCTGCACAATTATGTCGTCTGATTCAAGAGGCTTTGCATCCAATTCTTGCTCACTCATTACTGTCACAATTTGTTGTGCAACGTTTTTGGTATCATCCTAAAAGAGTACAGACATAATACATTATATCATGTAATCTAATTAACTTAACTTAAAATAATACACGCAAGATAAACTTTTGGGAAAATGCTATCGAAGATATAATTTACTTACACTTTTTGCAAAAGTTTCTGGCTCGATAGGCTTAGTCTGTCCTATACACTTGTAGAGTTGGCGTTTATGGATCCGTTCCAATATGTTTCTTGCTTCCGATAATTTGCTGTCTGTTGAGAACATAATTCGGTGAAACACGGTGTCGTCTAACTTTGCATAAGCCACCATATCATCAATGGTTTCGGACATCTTCAACAGTTTTCTGTCAGAAGTGTAGGATATACTAACATGAATACGTATTTGCATCTAATATGTTGTACACACTGCGTTAATACATCGATGCATATGTGTATGCACTTGAAATTTCACATACCGTAAATGTCCAAAATAATGCACAGTGTGCGTGTTCCTATTTTTAAGAGGTGTGTGATATGTACAAACACTCACACTTAGTAAAAATTCCAATCTTAAGACTCCAGATCTTCCAATGTTAAAGGATTACTATCAGAATAAGGATTTAAGAACTTCCTGAAAATTTGTAATATGGATGAAAACCTCATGTGTGCGGACAAAACTATGGTCAAAACATGTCATTCACAGAAAGTTTGAGCTACAATCATAGAAAGTCTGCATACACTGATTGCAAACTTTTCCGTAAAGCAGCTGAATAAAGGGCGTGCACCACAAATAGGGCGTGCGCCATATTTTGGACATTAACGGTATTTATGTGTATGCGAAGGTCACTGCCACCAAACACATCTCCTACTTTCATGCAAAAGGACATACGCCATGTAAAGCCCTGAACATCCACATACAATGTGACAAGGTACACCTTCCATGTTATTAGAGTTATTATGGGTCAATTATAAAGATTTTACAACCTACATAAAGGCTACAATTAACATTTTACGTTCGTTTACAGAATTCTGCCAAATGACCGAAAAATATATCACACACCAACTTGTATGCTTACCCATCTTTCCCAGCTGTTAATATGTGGTCGTCTGCTTTAAGAAAGGCCTCAACAATCCTAAAAAGTGAAAGAAATGAAAATAAGTTGAAAAAATTTTAACTCAAATTACCATATAAATTTACGTAAATTTTCTCACTTTTATCACCATACATGTCACTTATCTTTAAATCTCAAACCCAAGTCACAGCTAAGTATTTGACTTTAATCCCTATAATGTTCTCATTATTTGCAAAATTACATAGGGATTGGGTGAAAAGATTCAAATATACGTGCTAAAAGTGACCGTAGTTAAAGGTCCTTCATGCTTTAGTACAATTACAATTAGTCACATTCAGAAATAGAAATTACCAAGATAGCAAGGACACAAGTAAATTTCATAGCACCCCTGACAACATGCATAACTTTGTTAATGATCTCCATCAGGTCTGAAATTCCATGTTAAGTTCGTGAAAACTCGAGCTTAATCACATATGTGCCACGTTTGTTTTAATGAAATTATTTTCTTTTGACCCCAGCAGCAAAAATGATTCAAATACACCAAGTGCAATGAAGTAACCTAGCTGGCCTTACTCCAAAGGGACTCACATTCCTTCGACAATGACCTTAATTTTATGTTGATAAGCCCTCCTGTGAAGATCATTCCGAGTATGTAGGCTGTCGTAGAGGTGATGAACTTCCTACAAACACATAAACACAAACATCTTTCCGAATAGCTACAATACATGTACAACACTGAAGTGTTGCTGACATGACACACATGAGAACAACCAATTCCCAATGCTTTCTTACCTTATTTAGTGCACCGTCCTTGGATTGTCACAATAGTTATACACGCACGGGCACACACAATTAAGCCACTTACCCTTTGCGTTTATGGAATCAGTCGCGTTTGTTGAAAGTCTTTTTTCTCCTTTCTTGTTTTACTTTACTTTTGGGTGGGGAAGTAAACAACTTAACTATCAAGGCAAACCAAAAGTAAAACTATAAACTTGTTTTTCAAGCAGTGTTGCCATTAATAGTATCTTTCTTACCTCATATCTGACGAACGTTGCCACATAACGTGAAAAGATTAATATGGGCTACCGACAAAATACTTAAAAGTATATGAAGCACAACCCTAAGAATGAAATATTAGTCTTCTGGGAGCCCCATCTCTTATTTTGGAAGACACTTCATATTTTGTTGTGGCAACCCATATGCCTGTGCTCTAGCAGCAACACTGTCAATACACGTTTGACAAGATATAATAAATGACAAACCAACACATGAACACACACCATACTGCTGTCTACATAAAGCTCAATTTCGTTCCTATACTCACATGAACTCAACTATATTACTTGATTTGTGCTGGTAAGCCCGTCTATGCAGTGTCGCTCTCGTGTTAAACATGTCGTAAAGATTACCTACTTCCTGTAATGAAGTACAAGATTATCTACTTCCTGAAATTACATTTTTGTTTGCAATTCAATCAATTCGGTTATACTTTATTAACCTTTACAACCTGCT
Organism: Haplosyllis anthogorgicola; assembly: GCA_038406195.1. Taxonomy (NCBI): domain Eukaryota; kingdom Metazoa; phylum Annelida; class Polychaeta; order Phyllodocida; family Syllidae; genus Haplosyllis; species Haplosyllis anthogorgicola. The sequence goes on along the minus strand of JBCAUI010029342.1, from coordinate 12,085 downwards.
TTTGAATGTGCAATTCAATTAACCGATATCATAAAACTTCTGGCAAAATAATACCGCAAAAAAGGATATTAATGATAATAGGACATTTTGGGTAACAAGTTTCAAAACGACACAAAGACACGATTATTATTCCAATGGGGGACACTTGTTTTTCTCTATCAGAATTTCAAGCGAATTTCATATTTATTCGGTGTTTTAGGGATTAAAGTCGGCAAGAATGGCAAAATAAATAAAATACAACTAATTTGTAGCGGGTGTAGCAGAGCTACACATGTGCACGTTGCACTGTGCAAAAAACTGTCACGAATGTAGATGCAGTGTATCTATGCAATTTGTCAAATTTGAAGGAAGTGTCACCATTATCATTATTTGTACTACACAAACTGTTACCTTATCTCGGCTACATATCTGCAATTGACCGTCGACACGCAAGACCCGGGCAAACTTCATAAATCTCTTGTGGTCAAAGTTGTTGTTGATGCCCAGGTGGTGGCAGTCACGCGCAAAGTAATCCCATTTATCGACATCGATACCGTTCCGTTTATTGGCAACGATCTACATAACATACAACTTTTTAGTACATTGAAAAGGAATACTCCCACCGTACGAAAATAAATCAGCGTTTAAAATGTAGGCTAGTGTTATCAAGTTACGTTCAAAATTTACTTACTTCGTAGAGAAATGCTTTCTCCGGTTGTCTGCCTCGGTATTTCCAGTCCTGAAGACAGAAACAACACAACTTTTCATTGTTTTGATACCCCCGTTTACTGTATGACTACTTTTGGGCTATTACTGGATTAACTTCATCATCTAATGTACACAAATTCAACATCTCAGATATTATACATGGGAAACAATATTACTATATGACTTAACAGAAATGTGTATTTTTTTCAATTTATCACAAACCTTCTTCTTCATATCTTTTGATGGTCCACAAATTTGTTCTGCAATAAATGCCCGATCCACATCTGAGAGATGGTATTTCTCGAATTCGCTAACAAGGTTGTTGTCCTCCACCAGGTAGTTAAACATCTGTACCGAGGCATCTTCGTGCTACAATTAGTGATACACACTTTTATTCAATATTCGGGAAATATTTACGGAATCAACTTTGCAGGTGGAAATATAAAAATCTCAATAAGTGAGGTGGATCTATACACATATCAGTTACACGCTCTTCTAAATGTACATTAATGAAACAAGAAAAGTGGAAATGAAGGAACATAAATTACCTTCCAGTTGTAGTTAGGTCTAGCCGCAGGAATAAATTTCCCATCAAACATGTGTGAAAAAGGACCGTGTCCTGTGGGGCATAAATGGACAAGAATCGTTTTTAATTTCAAGAACACCAACTTTTTTGTTTACCTCTTTGCACAGACTCTACTGCAATCACACTGAACGTGTTTCAAACCAAACTACATTTCACAACACTAAAATAACACTCAATTGACTCATTACCTTCCTTTTTGACTTCCTGGATTTTTTTTTAAAGGCTATTAAGGATAAACATTTACTGATAGTCAGGTAAATACCAAGATCATGACAAAGGCCTGCTATTTCCACACAAAGAATGTCCTCTTCCGTTATATTCAATTCTGGTTGTCTGCCTTGTAAGGCTCTTGCTAATTGGCCTGCCAAATGGGACACTCTGGAAGAAAAGTTTACTTGCTCTATTGTTTTAAAATTTCTTGAGACGGTCAGTTTGAAACCGATCTGTTTTACTGAAACACTTCTTAATGATAGAACATGCAATGTGAGCATAAATTAAACAGATAAACATAATAGTATGGGTTTACCCGAGAGAGTGTTCAAAACGATTGTGACAGCCACCTGGGAAAACATAGTATGTACCACCAAGCTGTTTAAGATATCGCAGCCGTTGGAACTGTGGTGTGTCTATTATTTTAACACATAATGGATGCACCTCGATATGTCCATGTATTGGATCATTAAAAATCTGCAATAAAGGAAAGTGATCAAACAGTTAGCTTAATTAAAGATGGCGATTTACAACACAATAAGACATTTCGAGCCGTAAAGTTGTGCTATTTTAAAACGTGATATTTTACCTTAAATTGATCCAATATATACACAAATGGTATCGAGGGAGCAGCTGGTTTAAACTGCTTAAATAATCTTAGCAAGGACAAACGCGTTCCCGTAGGTCTGAAAAAAGAAGATAGCTTAATTAAATTGCACACACATAATTAAGCAAAATGTGAAATGTATTGAGAGTAATACATTTTTTGAAAAAAGATACATACTCGATTCCCCAATCCTCCAAGTGTTTTTCCGTGAGATCTGGCAAGTCTTGCCCTGTGATTTCCTCGGCTGCAAACACAATACATCTACCCATACAATTTGTTTGGACTTCGTGGTTTTATTATTTTAGCCCCATAACTTTGCCTGTGGCTGAAATAATCCTTACGCAGAATAAATAAATATAACAGAACCCGTGACTAGATTACACATTTGTGATAAAATAAATCAGTTTGGAAAAACGGCAAGCATTTTTGAAGCCCGCATATGCTTTCGGAAAGCAGGATCCAGCTGTCAAAACGCGTTTTTGATCATGTTGACTGAAATAGAATCTTTTTTCTTACCAAAAAATTTCGTAATTATATCGTCATCAAAGCCATTTTCCGTCAAAAATTCATTTACATCAGAGATTGTCCAATTCTGAAAATCGTTTTCTTCATATTTAAACTTCTTTGTAGCAGTACTTCCCTCTGAATTTTCACTTTCTCCGTTGACAGTTTCCGTTGCTTTTCTCTTCGCTGCCATGTCTCCGTTTCAACTGGCAACTGGCTACATCTCCACGAAACGAGACAAACACATCTTACGCGCGGCATAACTAGGGGTACTAACTTTTCCTGCGATTGCATAATTTTTAAAATGTTCGCAGTTAAATTTCAATCTAAGGTTATTAATTTTGTATTAATGCAGTTTTGAAAAGAGATTGTGGCCTCTATTTGTGTTGTTTTGTCGATTTTATGAGTTTCACTTGAATACATTAGATTAAGCTTTACTACACTATGGTTTAGAATTTATCCAGGTAGAGCGCTTACGATAATATTTCTATTTTATAGTTTATAGAAATGGCTACCGCGGTAAACTTGAAAAAAATATTTTGATGTATTTTAAGCATTTGTTCTTAAACCCAAGGAAAATAATGTAGAATTAAAGAGTATCCTTTTACAGTACATCTGCATATATCATCAGCAGGACGAAAACTTTAATCAGTAGTGTAATAAAGGTTCACTATGGAGCAAGTCTCAGATTTACAAGAAGCCTTGCCACTGTCAAATAAACCGGTTGTTCACGTTGAGGTCTGCCAGAATCCGTGCAGGTTCGAGGATTTATAATACTTCACTTTAAACACATATCAGTCCTTAATGTAACACTGCATTGTCGCTGAAAATATCAACGAACGTTTCGTAAAAGAGTAAAGTTAAAAGTATCCAGCAATGGGGAACCAGAAATTAATTTATCTGGCAGTTGGTGAGATACGAAATTGTTGTGGTTTCCCTCTACAGTTGTACGGATGATGCAAACTTACATCTGTTTACTCTTTCATTTACTCTAGCACCGCCAGAACTTGTGTCGTAAGAGATCACGTTAACCGCTTCCTTGACGCCAACAGAATCTGTTATGGAGACGTCACGTTTACAGACTTTAAGAACGATTTCTTGTCCGAGCACATTAAGTATATTTCAGTCTGTGATACGGACCTGCTGCACATTGACAGACAGGTATGTGTAATGATTAGTAGTAAACAATGGATGTTTGAACATGTGCAACGATCCATCGCTTACACTTTAAGTTACACTCGAAACACATGTATTTTTAGTGCAAAACTTGCATCACGATACTTTGTCTTTGTTGTTACATTTAATCTACAGGCTGGTAATTCAATAAGGAATTAATATCGGAACTAAGTACTAGTGCTACGTCTTACTTCGGCATTTATTTATTGCAGGTATTAGATCTTTCAGAGTGTAAATTGGCTATTCATGTTTATCAACTTCAAGAAGATGGTCCAGGACAAGAAGAGTTGGACGATGAAGACTTGGCTGCAGCAAATCACTGGCTTCTACCATCATCTGATTTTGCAGGGTTGTGGAATAGTCTAGTGTTTGATTCGGATGTGAAATCACAGGTATTTCTAAGTTAAAATTTTTACTCGTTCTGATCCTTGTAAATACAAACAAATTTTCAAAGTTTAATACTACTATCCTAAATTTCTTTGAACTCAAGGATATTCCATGCGATAAGGTACATCTGTGTGCATCGCTGCAATTTGAGTCTCATCATTATATTGCAATACAGTAGAAGCTGCTTTACCAAGCCACTGCTTTGGGAAGTCACGTGGCATTTACGGCCAATATATAGGTTTTTCATCTGATATGTTCTTATAGATAAATCACTCAAATCATCACTGCTTTGTGAGGCCACCTGCCATTTACGATAAATTTATAAATTTTAATGGGGTGGCCCCTTAAAGCAGGTTCTACTGTACTCTGATCAGTATCCAAAAAAAGTTGCGTAATTATTGCTGTTATTTTATTACAGTTACTTCATTACGCAAGCACGACGTTGTTGTTTTCAGACAAAAAAGTGGATGACAATATAATAGCTTGGAATAGAGTTGTCTTGTTGCACGGTAAGACATAAAATGTTATTGCAAGTGCACGTTAATATCCAAGTTTTTTTATTCAGCACGAGGGCCAATTGCAAACAAAGTCTTAAGGAAATTGTTTTTTCTTTTCTTTTCTTCTCATACAAACTTCATTGGACGCACTGGAAGTGAGGAGTATTTGACAAGTGTTCATCATTAATTTAGTATTAGCATTGTTATACAGGTCCACCAGGCACTGGCAAAACGTCATTGTGTAAGGCGTTGGCACAAAAGTTGACCATTAACATGTCTGACCGATATAGTTATGGGCAACTAGTTGAAATTAATTCGCACAGCCTCTTTTCAAAATGGTTCTCAGAGGTATGGCTTTTCTTCTTTTTCATATGGAGCAATGCACAGACTTCCTAGATTTGGGGAAAAAATAAATGTCAAAGTTTGAATTAATTTTATACTCATAGTGTTACATACTTGTACATAATAAAACTCATGCAAAATAATTTCCCTTTCAGAGTGGAAAGCTTGTAATGAAGATGTTCCAGAAAATTCAAGAACTTATCGATGATCCTCAGGCTCTTGTGTGTGTGTTAATTGATGAGGTAAGTAATTTTACGAGTTTAACAACGGCATATTGTTCGAAAAAACCAGCAATTGATTGAAAATGTGTCAAGTCTGTTTTGTGATGTTGAATTCAGGTCGAAAGTTTAACTGCAGCGAGGAAAGCAGCTATGGCTGGAACCGAACCTTCAGATGCCATTAGAGTCGTCAATGCATTGCTGACTCAAATTGATCAGATAAAAAAGTAATTATCCTTTACCTAAGATTCCTCACGATATAAGTAAAAAAGTTGTAAGAAATCCTTGTTGTTGATTCATTTGAGCCATTTTGTAATTTGCATTTAATATTTCAAGATGCTCCTTGATTTTGTAGGTATCCAAATGTGGTTATATTGACGACGTCCAACATAACGGGAGCTATAGATCTCGCCTTTGTAGATAGAGCTGACATCAAACAATACATTGGTTTACCATCATCAATGGCTATCTACAAAATCTATCAGTCATGCCTCACGGAACTGATGCAGGTAAGAAAGGTCTTTTGTCGTCCTTTAATTATTGGATCTTATCCATGTATCGATAACCCCAATTCGATCGAATATATCAGAAGGTATCAAAGTATTTGGGGGCGAGCGGATTAAAGACTATGTGCAGTGAACTTGTATTTCACGTGATCCCGAGAGATAAAATTTCCTTCGCGTAAGTGCCACATCCTATTGTATGTTTAGTATGTTAAATACAGTACCTATTCTAATCGTATTGCATTTTGTATTAAGGCAATTGATCTAAAGCTGTAAATCTATTAACATGAAGCCATTTGTGGCTCCACTTCCGCTTGTAATTATAACACCAATTGTTCCAAATGAATCTGGATCTCAGCTTACAGTACCAGGTAAGACAACCTGTCTGCATACATGCATAGCAACAGGGGAGTTGTTACTTGGCTGTGATGCTACCAAAGTGTTTTGAGACTTGTACTTTCTCAAAACCCAAGAAGGACAGGTGAGACAAATGCCAAGACATTGGTGTTGGTACCCACAATTGGGCTCTGCTGTGCACAGAATCAGATGTGATTAGCAAGCAGTACCTGAGGCTGTAAGCTGTGGATATCTGGTGCCCCCTGAGGGTTTTTAAGATTGTGCACAACACTGAATTATCTACCTATGTACTGTACTGACTGGATATAATGCTCATCTAATAATAAATTCACATTCTACCAAACTACAAAACTTTGTGCATCTGTGCGTCATGCTAAATAGATGGAAACCTATCTACCGAATAGTTCACTGAACACGTAAAAGTGCTTTTAGGGAATCTAGTGACGAATCTGACTTTCCATCGCTAAAGAGAAGTACTACGTCAAAGACAAACGGTCCTGGTTAAATATTAACTGGAGGACATTGCATCAATGAAATGTTCTCATAAATAAGGATTTGATCATATTGCAAAATTCCATGTGGTCCTTAATTGTCTCATGTAACTGTTATGTTTCATTAAAAATAGAGGCACGTTGAACATAGTTTCCGTTGTTTAACTTAGATGTTTATGTATTAAATGCGTTTCTTTGAACAAATTCCATTGATTTTTATGTATTAAATGCGTTTCTTTGAACAAATTCCATTTCTGAGATGTTGATCGTTTTACTTTATTAGAAGAAAATAATTAGTCCTGTAGATGAGATATTTGACAGAAAGACTCTGGAACTGATGGGCTTTGTCGAAAATGAAGCAACCAAACTCAGCATCAGGCTGCACGAAGTGGCAGTGTAAGTGAACATTCATCAGGTTTTATTAAACCATTTATTTACAAAAAACAGTCAGTGCGACAAAGGTAAACTAAGCGTTAAATAATATTTAATTCACAGGAAAAGCCAAGGACTTAGTGGAAGAACGTTACGAAAGATCCCATTTATTGCCCATGCCATCTACGTCCAGGTATGTATAAAAACCACGAATATTTATTAATATACATGTGATTGATAAAATACTCACTTAATATTCTCAATAAACGGGACCAGTGTTAATATTCGTTCAAATTGCCTGCATTATCGTACTTTAATGATTGCATTGGTTTAAAAGGTGTAAGGATTCAGGCGAAAATAGTTCCAATGCTTAAAATTGTGCATTATTCACATTACAGACTGAAACGGTAACGTTAGAGGAATTTATCAATGCCATTGGTCAGGCTGTGAAGAAACAGTTTCAGGAACGGCAAGATCTCAGTAGATCCTGACAACTTTTGCTCGGGAATTATCAATAATACTTCTGTGTTCAGGAAAAAAACCCCAAGTACCCATATTAGATATTCGTGGTTACACATAACTACATCAAATAAAGGTGCAATACATTCGTGTGTATGTAAACAATCGATAGTGTTTACCAATTATTAAAGTTGACTTTTTGGTGGTTTGGTTTAGTTTGGCTATGACTGATTGTGCAACGTCTTGATTTTTTTGCACTCGTGCCATGTATGCCATCTCATGTAATTATTTATACAAATATTGTTTCATATTTCTATTACTTAAATGAAGACCAATATCGGGTGTAATAAAATAAATGTGATTGAATTTTGATGATTGATCAGTTATTTTTATCCAGTCCCATTTATCATCAAGCACTATTTGTAAACAAGACCACGTGGTGCCCTAGTTAGTCACATGAATTGTATTCAACATACATGAGTGTGTTAGTCATCGAAAATTAAAGATAAAAAAATGCTGAAGACATACCAAGCCTATTTTTTAAAATTATGAAAACAGGTATGTAGCAAATTTTCTCAAAGCTGGTAAATGTTTCATAAATTCGATAAACTGACACTGACAGAAAACCTTAAAAATTTGTAGAATCGAGCAATGTTAGTAAAACGTACACATTGGCGGATCCAGGATTTCCCGTACGGGGGTGGGGGGGAGGGGCGCCCAGCCCGTAGGGGGGACGGCAACCCAATTTTCGCCCAAAAATCGAGAATAACTGCATGAAAATGAAAATTTTGGCTGTGTGTGGGGGGGGGGGGCTGCGCCTCCTGCGCCCCCTAAATCTGCCAATGGTACACTCGTCCCCGGATATATCGATATTTTTGGTGCGGAAAAATGGCATCAATATAAGCGGGATATTGATATAAGCGGAACAAATATCTACATATTTTAATTTGCCTGACTGCAAGAGATTGTATCGATATAAGCGATATCGATATATCCGGGGAGGAGTGTACTTTAATATCGTAGCCTTACCAGAAATGGGTATCACAACGGGTATGTTAATTAATAAGTTTTCTACTGAATCTGAAGCGTGTTGAAGTTTTAAAACTTGCTGTTATGGGTTTGTTTCCTGGTTAGGTTCGTGATGGCGTTTTGGAGTGAAGAATTAAGGACGGAGAGGCCGACTGCACCAAAATCACCGAGCGAGTGCAACTTCAGCGATGTGTTCTTTGAAAGAAATTCAGATCCAAAGCTGAAGGTAGTTGAAAGCGAAGCAGAATTATCGTCAGGAATAAGTAAGAAGAAAGCTAAGGAACAATACGGTGGAAGTAATAAGGATTTTAAGGGCGCACAAGAAAATTCAACTGCAGACGCAAATTTACATACCACCGAAAGTGCCGAAAAAGATGAGCAAACTAAAGTAACTATGGAGCAAACTGATAGTGCCGAAGGTAAAGGGGAGTTCGTCGGTGAGGAGGACAAAGGGGAGTTAGTCGGTGAGGAGGACAACTTGATTGATGCTATAAAACAGGACAGGTCTGATGCTGTTCAGAAACTACTGAGTGACGGCTGTAATCCCAATGAACCAGTAGATGTGGAAGGCAACAGGCCGTTACACTGGGCAGTATTTTCTAAAAAAGCTGAGTACGTTCAGATGTTACTTGATGCTGGGGTTGATGTAAACTTACCAGGAAAACAAAACGCAACACCTATAATGGTGACACCATCATTGTACAGGCATGATGCGCCTTGGGACATAGTCCACCGCATTTTAAAAGCAAAGTGTGATGTTAACTGGGTTGCTAGTAGTTCAAAAAGTACACTGCACCTGGCTGTGCAGCTTGATAATGTGAATTTGGTAAAGATTCTGCTACAGTATAATGTTGACATTGACATACGAGATTCCAAGGGAAGAAGCCCAATTATGTATGCTGGACTGCTATCTGGTGCAAACATTTTGCAGTACACTACGGAGTACACGTTTAAAGATGTTGAGCAAATCGCGTATTTGCTTATCAAAGCCAACGCCAATGTCTTTCATGTGGATAAATTTCGTCAAAATGCCATGCATCTGACTATTCCGAACATAGAGCTTTGTGATCGCAATAGAGTACAGCAGATATCCCCTTGCATTATCCAGATGCTAGAATTAGCTGGAACAAAAATCCCTCCAAAGCGGTTTTTACGTCGATGGAGTAGTGTGAGTAGAGAGACCTCCAAGAATGTCCAAAAGGTTATTCAGTGGTTTGAAAAGCAGAGAGCAGTTGTAAAGCCTCTACATCACAGCTGTAGACTTGTGATAAGAAAGGCTATTGGACAACGTCTGCCAGAAAAGCTAGGTCAAGTAACTTTACCTGATAAAATTAAGGATTACTTGTTATTACCTGAACTTGATGATTTGATGGATCAACTGGGTTCTTTGTAAACTAATGTAAACTAGTGTAAATTGTTATGCATTACATTAATTTGTACAATGTCCATTTTTGTGCATTTCCTATTTAAATCTATGGTCTAAATATTATGTTTCTTGTGTTAGGATACCGATGATCAACTTACTAATGTATTTGGTGTGCACATACACCTGCAAATAATTCAAATTTTTGGTCATGCATAAACGGACTTTTACAGTGTTCTGATTGTTGATGTTGATTTTCTGAACAATAAAACAGATAATATAACCAAATAATTTTACAATCATTTTTCGTGTTATTTGAAAACAGTCACTAAATCGCGGATAACCCGATAAACTTTACCTATTGGTCACCCTTTCAGTTAAAAATATGTGATATTCTAAGGAAAATCTATCCTACAAATAAAGTTACAGACGAAATGATAAATTGAAAAAGACGTTCAAGGTTAAGAACTGGTAAAAGACGAACATATGAGCAGACATTTTGAATCCCTCAATCCTGGATCCGCCTGTGGCTTTTAACAAATGAGCGAGTATTCTGATTAGGTAATGATCGCCTACTATCCAGCTATTACCTACCCTCAGACATTGCTCAATTGCCTATTCCCTTACGACCCAAAAGGTTCCCTAACACTGGGATGGGTAATTCATGATTTAGTAGTCCCACTTGAACCAAACCATTTAAAGTTCCCTTTCCAGACTCAATTACATAATTTCATGCTAAATTAAGCCACGCTTCAAGTTCTACTGGAGGAACCGATTAGTATCAATAGAATATACAGAGACAGGTCGGCTACGAGGGAATAAAATTGCAGTGGACCAAACAAATAGGAAAGAATGGGGAATTTCGTTGAAATGTAATTTTCAAACACATAGTAAAATAATGTTAGAAGAAGTTTCTATTAAAACACTTGACAAGATGAAAATATCACAAAATTGGCCATTTTCCAGCGGAACTGGATAATTTTATGCTGCGGTAAGCATCCGGGATACTCGACTCAGAACGTTAATTATTTCTTGTGAGACAAAGACAACAAACATCTAATGGTGTCGGTATGTCGGTATCCCAATAAATTAGCACATAGGGGTAAAATTGGTACCTGTGTAGGATGTAGGTTTTCTCTGTTGTTATCACTCCGATATAATTAGCACAGACCTGGAAAATTAAGGTTTGCAAAGCACAGTTCGTGACTGAAGTGTCTCTAGATAGATAACTGTTAACGATTTCAAGAACAAAAACTTTTCAAGGGTATATCAAGCTTTCAATTAACGTTACAATAGATTGATTTAAAATTGCACTGTATGTACCTTCACTTCATTTTAATACGATAAAAATGGTTGAAAAATATTAAAGTCTGTCAAACATTCAAAAAATCTCGCTTTATTTTGCCTACACTCCATATGAATTTAAGCGTAAAATCAAATTTCACTGTGCGATGTTTGCTGAATATGGTATATTGCTTGAGTAATGCATCAAAACACCAAACAACAAAATTCAATTTGCGATGACAGCGGAAATTTAATTATCTTTGTAATTTTAAATCATCGAATTTCATTAGGCACACTTAATGAAGAGGAATCACTTAACATAGATGTTCGATGGACTACATATATTCTTATTTTAGTGAACAATGATGTAAAGTAGAATTTTCGCTTTTCGCCGAAGAAAAAGCTTCAATTAATCACACGAGGTCTGCGTACACGTTATGGGTATGTGGATGAAATATTGCTGTTTTCAGAACCGTGCACTGTCCCATGTCAAAAGAAGGAACATTCAGATGTAAGCTGCTCTGTGGAGATCAACAGGACTACATGTAATTGACGTGTGTTGTAAAATAACCTCCAACAATCAATAAACTAATTACTCACTTGCCACAAGTGTACTGATTGGGTATTGTGAGAGATGCTTCAATAGTTCTTGATGCTCAATCGTAGAATTTCAAGGTCTTTAAGGGCATGTGCATATTTATTTGGCCAAAATGAACCTAACCAAGTGAATTCTAGACTTTACCTATTCAGGTGTCCGTCACATTGAGGGGGTGCAGCACCTAACGAGCTGAAAGTGGCCTTTAGGTGCGTTTCAGCTTTAATGAATTGAAATTCCCTCCTTTTTGACCCTCATTCTTTTAGCAATGAGGGTCTATGTATCAGACGAAATCTACATTTGTGTTCTGGGCCGCTGATGAAGTTCCTGTTAGTTTCCATATACACACGGAAGATTCCATACACTTACATTGGAATGAGACAAAGAATCTGTTTGCACACAACTATTTATTTCTACA
>JBCAUI010029231.1:0-21449 GCA_038406195.1 Haplosyllis anthogorgicola | reverse complement strand
GGGGCAACATTAGGCCCCCCCCCCCCCCGACGAGAAATCCTGGATCCGCCTTCAGCCTATGGCTGAAGACGAAAAGGAAATTGATTAAATACAGAGGATGAAATGGTCTCTTCACGGTTTAAAAACAGATCACACCAAGAATTTACAGGCATTGGTGATTTCTTGAGATGACACTTGGAAATGTATTGTTCTGAAACGTATTGGGTTTTGCCCGCTGGAACTCGCAAGTTGGTTTGTACTGTGAATACCATGCCATAAGAAGCATCCTGTATCCTCATTTAAAACCATGGTTCAAACGGCACATGCACATGCGCGCTCACGTGTGTCATGGCTTCCGTTTCTTAAGTAATGCATGGATGTTTATTGGCGGATCCATGGGACGTTGGGGAAACATAAACCTTCTGACAAACCAAATTTTCTTCCTTTTTCAAGTTTTTGCTGTGTTTCACAACCTTTAATAGATTTGAGAAAGCTTGACAGGAAATGTACTTTATTGCATGAATCCCTGCTGAATCCCTGCTGTTTATTTGTTTAAACAAAGAATTGTACTTATTTCGTTTAGCAATTTCAATGTCCCAAAATAGCAATGTAATTTGTCATTTTATGGCAACTTTGAAGTTCTTTTTCAGACTGTGGTCCCACCTCTAATATTAACTAACAGTCAGTTCTCATAAGTCCAGAAGGTAGGCCAAGTCGCTCGCGCAGTAATTTATACACCTAGCATCAGACAACCGGTCGTTACATCTCGCCCAATAGCATTGCCGCAATCTCTGGTACACGTCACGTGACCTCTTTCTGTCAAACCCATAGGCCAGCGGGTCCACCCATCTCTTGTTGACCTTTGACCCCTCTTCACTTCCGGTTGCCTCAGTAACCCCTTTTGACGCAACACCCTGCAGTTGATTGTCGCCTGGGTTACCCTTCCTGCACCCTGCTGCACACTTCATGAGATTTTCAAGTGTTGCTATGCCAACACAGTTCTGCAGTACACATACGTTAACTTGTGGGGAGGAAGAAGTGTTTTCCTCCTCGCCCTGAAGAGTTCTCTTGGCTCCTGGCAGGTGCACACTGTCCAGCCTCTTCTTTGCGAAATTTGATGAATCTATCCATTTTTTGTCATTTAAATGCACAGTGTCAAACTTTTTGGTAAACTGTGAATTGTCAAGCCATTTCTTGGAAAACTGGGACATATCAAGCCATTTCTTAGAAAGCTGTGAGTTGTCAAGCCATTTCTTTACCGGGTGCCTCTTTGCAAACTGTGCTATGTCCAGCCATTTCTTCTCAAGTTCTCCCAAGTCTATGTTCTTCTTACTGAATTGCGACATATCCAGCCATTTTTTCTCTCTTGTATCCAGCTTTTTGGTAAACTGGGACATGTCTAACCATTTTTTGTCCTTTTCAGCATCTTTCTTAGTGAACTGGGAATTATCCAACCACTTTTTGTTCATTGCGTCTTCTCTTTTGGTGAACTGGGATACATCTAACCATTTCTTTTCCTTGCTGTCATATTTCTTGGTAAACTGGGACAGATCAAGCCACTTTTTAACAAAACCCGGGTTTTTCTTTGCAAACTGTGACACATCAAGCCATTTCTTTACAAGATCATCTCTTTTCTTGGAGAACTGTGTTGCATCAATCCATTTCTTCTCCACATTGTATGAATCCCTTTTACTTCTTTTGGCAAACTGAGCACTGTCTAGCCATTTCTTATCCATTTCCATTTGACCTCCTACCATGTCCTTCTTTTCAGGCTTTATTATGGGAAAGTCTGACATCTTCTTGGCGAATTGAGAATGATCCAGCCATTTTTTGGTGAACTGAGAATGGTCAAGCCATTTTTTGGTGAACTGAGAATGGTCAAGCCATTTTTTGGTGAACTGAGAATTGTCAAGCCACTTCTTGTCGACTTCCCGGTCACCTTTTTTGGTGAACTGAGACACGTCTAACCACTTTTTGTCTCTGTCATCCTCCTTTTTAGTAAACTGTGACAAATCCAACCATTTCTTGTCTCTTGTGTCCTCCTTTTTTGTGAACTGAGACATGTCCAACCATTTCTTATCCCTTGTATCTTCCTTTTTTGTGAAGTGAGACATGTCCAACCATTTCTTATCCCTTGTATCTTCCTTTTTTGTGAAGTGAGACATGTCCAACCACTTCTTGTCTATTTCGCTACTGTCTTTCTTTGTAAACTGTGACATATCTAACCATTTCTTGTCTTTTTCACTGTCTTTTTTGGTGAATTGAGACACATCCAACCATTTCTTGTCTATTTCATCAATGTCCTTTTTTGTAAACTGTGACATGTCCAACCACTTTTTGTCTCTCTCCTCATCTAACTGTGACCTGTCTGCGTCCTCAGGATTTGACCCACGGTTGACTGTGTCTCTACAAAGATAAAAAGGATAAATTTTACGGTTAAAAATTAAACATTAAAAATTAATTTTTTTTATGAAATAGTCACAGTCGTAACCATCGTCGTGCATGGTATGGAACTGTTGAGCATCCATTTTTTTGGTTGAAACACTCTTGAAGCAAAAAATTACTGATTTTACACATCACCTTTTCTTCAAATATGTTTCATTTCAACAAAAATGGAATGCCATTAGATATTTACCTCACGAACTGAATAAAATGGCATTTACTTTTGCTCTTGCAGATTTAAATAATTGAATGATATGTTAAAACTTGTCTGGTATTACGCCACAAGATACAGTCACTCTTCTCTCAGCAGAGCAAATGAACTTTAACCAGAACAGCATCAATGACAGTCTAAATCCACCTGAGGAAGGGTCTTTCACTCGCTGAATAGCTGGTTGTGATGAAAAAGACGGGTTCTCTCACGAAAGTAAAGTACAGTTATTTAGCAAAAAAGAATATGATTGTGAAATTTTGTGTTCACATCTTGTTTACCCATGAACAAAACCAAAGCAAGAGATTAGAAGACATTTCTTTCTGATTTAGTTCAGGAAACTCTTATGAAACTGGAAACATTTGGAAATTTCAAGACACAGTGTGAATTGTTGTGGACATCATACCAACCTGTAAAATCCCTGTCTGGGAAGACAAGACGGCAAAGCACCTGATCTCATAATTAAGAAGTGCAATTAATATCAATACAAAGAACAAAATACTGTAAGTTTACTATTCTTCATTTTACTGAAAGATCCCCTTACTATTTTTATTTTCTTCTCTCCTAAATCTGCCAACAACAAACACCACCAACAAGAACAGCAGAAATACCAGGATCAATCTAACACAGGTTACACAGTCTGGTGCCTCCTCTCTTTTGGGCAAATTATCACAGGGAATAAGCACCCAGATTGTTGTGAATATTTGTGCATATAATCCTGTATATTGGTAATCAAAGCTCTTATTCTCCAAACACCCACAACGGACTCCCTTTGACAATGGTAGCAGCCCAAGATGGAACATTAGATTATAAGAGGCTCCAATATTCCTTGTACCAGTGAGAATTCATTTTTCAGGCCCTTTCAATAGAGAGAAAACAATGTCAACAGTGTTGTGTTGGAATCCTTCCCCAAGTTGGTAAATTGAATCATGAGATTGGTAATATGTATTTTAAATTGCCCTCTATTCAGCTTCAGTGCTGTTGACAATGCCTCAGAAACAATGTTAAGGAAGTCCTTACAAGCCCATCTAAATGGCAAAGCTGCAACACATTATGTGCTATATGGAATTTCCAATAATGCTCAATTATTTCAAGTGTTCTGTGATGACATTCAGAATGCAATTTTCCTTCACACATATACATTTAATAATCTGTATTATTCAATTATGTAATTGTCAATGTATGTAGCCAAGTCTGATATGGTTGTCAATACTCAGGAACCAGTGTTGAGTTTCCTAAACAGCCTGGAGGGGGTCTTTCACCAACAGACAGAACAAGATGTGTTCAATCACTCAAAAGATTGAAATTCGGAATGTATCAGTCTAAACTATTTGGGCTTTGTTCATGAAACATATTTTGAAACAGTTGGTCCATCCGTTGTGAAATCAAAATTGTATATTTACCCACAAAAGTCTTGCTCATCACGAATAAGATTTTTATTGCTTTTGTGAAAGACCCCCTCCCACTGAGTGGGTTGTATCGGATAATTAGATTATGTGATTGTCAATATATATGACGCTACAACTATCTATATGATTAGATCTAATGTCCTTATAAACTCAGACATCTCCAAAGTAACTGTTACATTACTTTACATTTTCACTGCACAATGAGTTATATTATGTCTAAAATGTTACTTTATTCATTCATTCGAAGAGAAAGAATGATTGTGCATGAGAAGAATAGAACCATTCACTACAAGGAAAAATAATTGTTAGATTATCAAATAGGTACAGTTAAAGTGAAGTGAGTCATGTACACAAGAAAACTTGACATGCAAGGTTTTTCCAAATTTTCCCTGCCTAATTCCTTGCCTAATAGATGGCCATAATATTGATAATAAACTATTTCTTGAAATCTAACTAGTTTGTATATTTCAAAATGTTGGTAACAAATTATTTATATTATTTATGTCAATAAATAGTATATTTACTATTTCTAGTCACAGCGTAATAATCAAAATTACATAAGTAACTAGAAATAGGATCTGAAATTAGCCTAAATTAGGCAGACTAGGCAGGGCATGAATTAGGAAAAACCTCTATTATTTACACAAGAGATCGCCGAATGACCGAATTCGTCACGAATCACCTTTTTATTCAGAGAAACTTTGAAGCACACTTTAAGAAATTGTTTCAAGTGGTATTGTGGTTAGCACACAGCAATACTGAGCAAGCGACCCGGGTTCGAATTCCGGACAGGGTAGAGACGTTACGTTGTGTAGAACACAGCCAAGGTGTAAAATTGGTACCTTCCATCCCATCACCATATGGTCATGTCATTACAATAAGGGTATGACTCGCTTCAAGGATAGAGTTTCTGTTTGTGAAGTTAAATAGTAATTGATGCATACTTATGCAAAATTAGAGCTGTCTCAAAAATAAATTAACTTTAAGTTCAAGTGACCCTCGGGATCACCGCCCGTACGCAAGTAAGAGTGCAGGTGAGAGATCCACCCTGGATTTAAAACCCATTTGGATGGTCACAAGAAGTCCAAAACATGGGTAATCAGTGGCCCCACAAATGGACCCTGGCCCAACAAAAAACTTTAAAAAAACAAAAACAAAAACAAAAAAACCCCAAACAACAAAAAAACCCTTTACGTTCAAGGATAATTAAAGCAAGGTTGAGGAGGTTTCAGGTTTCAGGCACATAAAGTCCTATTAGTTTTTAACTTGACACATTTCTAACAATATCCTCTTAAAAAGTTATCTCAAACATTTAGTCAGAAAGATGACATTGTTGGGAAGTACTTGGGTATGCAGGCGAAAAATGGGGTCACCGACATTTTTTCTTAATTTATATCCCCTTTTTGGGGAACTAATCTTATCAAACAGATCATAAAATTACTGCCGAGCAACAATTAAATTTCATACCCAGTACACAGAAATCGTATCATTTTGGCAGGAAAGAGAACAAAGGAGAGAACGAAAGAATTTCATGCTGTGCTTTTGATGCACTATTATTACCTTCTGATACGAATTCTGTGTACTGCGAGCTCGTTAGTCTTAGTGTATTGTTTGTTCCTGTCTGTGACTTGGCGCTGGCAAATTGGGATAAATTTCTAACCGGATATTCTGATTGTAGATTTAGAATTTTGGGGGTAACCACTTTCTTAGTTCAAAAGGAAACTCTTTTATGTATGCTGCATAAGGTATTTCAGGTAATTGTTCTAAACCTCAGAGTAATTACAAGCTAATGAGAAATAGGCCACATCACGGAAAGATCTGAGGGCCTTCAGGATCGGAATGTGCAACGAATGTTCAGATGTGGAATCCGAAGAAGGGAATGGTAATACTCTATGTTAACAATAAGGATGAAAAGTGCAAATAACATAATAACATCTAAACTAAAAGAACACTACACTTCAAAGTTTTATCTTAGAGCACATTCGATTCACGAAATGTCTATCAATTGTAAAAGTAGAGAACAAAAGGAATTTAAAGGGAAGTTAAACAGTCAAACATATTAAAGCACATGAGATCATGAAATCACTATCAAAATTAGAGCCTCCAGCAATGAATTGAATGACCATGAAGTTCAATTGTGGCATGACGCTAAATTTATAATAGAAATTTCTTGTGTAAGACTGCCAAGGACTGCTTGGTTAAAGAGTATTATCCGTTTAACTTAATACTTAAACTTAACTTAAAACTCCTTGTCACCTTACATGTGCCTCTTACGTAAATTCACTCAATTCTGATTTGCGAACAGAAACTTAACGCAGAACTTTGTTCCAAGAGTGAAAATCAGATATGATATTTAATAAAAGAAATATCTATTACAATAGTTTTAAAACTTCAAGTGTATTCATGTTCAAGTTCATCTTGTAGGTGTCTGACTTTTTTCCTCACAAGGTGATAAAAGTGATACTTTGCCTGATAAGTTTTACTTTTTAAAGCTTTATGTCGCGGTAAGAATGGGGGTTGAAGGCAATTATTTCTTAGATGGATTTAATCATTTTTTAAAATGACTTTTAAAATGAAAAGTGACTACAAATGTTATGAAGTTGTCATGGAGTGACTTTTTGATTGAAAATAGATAGTCAAGGGTTATGTTCAATATTCGTATTGGTATAGCATTGGGTTATTGATTTGTGCCCGGATCATTCTGTTTCGGGTCAAATTGCTTGAATTGAAGAAAATAGTATTTCTTTTGATCACAGGAGACCAAATTACCTGTCCAAATTGGTTCCAGTTGATTTATTACAGATTTGGTTGAGTGATTTCCATCACAGGTGGATGATTTAGGTGCCTGGATGGCATATTTCCATATTATTAGGTACCTGGATGATCTAGATT
Organism: Haplosyllis anthogorgicola; assembly: GCA_038406195.1. Taxonomy (NCBI): domain Eukaryota; kingdom Metazoa; phylum Annelida; class Polychaeta; order Phyllodocida; family Syllidae; genus Haplosyllis; species Haplosyllis anthogorgicola. The sequence goes on along the minus strand of JBCAUI010029231.1, from coordinate 14,519 downwards.
GGGTTAGTATGGTGCCTGGATGACCTACATGGATCCCTGCATTGACCATATTTGGTAAAATGCATAGAAACCACGTTTCTAGGGAGAAATGCTACTGTAGGCTTCCAACATGATCATTGGTCATGTGTGGCTCTTCTCCACTTCATTGGTCAAAATCCAGCAGTACACCAGGTGCATTAGGCACAAAAGGGTTATCCAGGGTATATCTAGCCAGTTTGGTAATTTTCCATCCCATATATGGTAACAAGCAAGGGGTGCTTGACTATATTTGGTCAAGTCACATGATTTAGGATTAGGGGTTGACCCACCTGGGGGCCTTGGCTCTTCACTTGTGCTTCTAAGTTCATTGAATTCACATCCTTGCTACTTGACTCACTGATTTACTGACTGACTTGAATATGGCTTCACCTAGACCAACAGGACATTGGAGTAATTCATGTTCTATCTGCCCCTGTTGTTTCTGCTGTTTCACCTACTTCATTTATGCCATATTTGTTCTAAACATTGTTACCAGCATATTATGGAACTGTTTCAAGGGTGAAATAAATGCTGTAGAATTAACTTTAAACTTTTGCTTGCTCTGTGCATTCACTTCGCCCCATTACCGATTGCAGCTATTCGACAAAGTCATGAAGTAATGAGAATTACGCCCGATATCGATATACAAAGGCAGAATTTGTTAGTTGAGCTGAACTCGAGATGGTGGCCAACTTACCCGAGACTAGGGTGCAGGCCTGGTTGAGGGTAAGTTGGCAACCACCAACGAGAGTTCAGCTCAACTAATAAATCCTGGAGTTTGTATATTTGATTCTGCCACAGTTCTTCAATAAATGCATAAAAACTTTGAAAAAAATCCAAGTAAATGCATAAATTACGCAAAAAGTCAACTTACCATGTGTGGTAAGTTGACTTTTATATGCATTTTAATGGTAGATCCAGACCTTCAACTGAGGTTCAGAATAACTATCTCTACCACGTAGTAAATGCATAAAAAACCCACAAACATGTCACCTTACCACTTGTGGTAGTCTCGAAAGTGAATTTCCACTTTTGATTAAAAACAGTCCCTGCTTGTTGTTTTTATTGAAAAACAGGTGTACAGAGAACAATGAATATTTATATGTAACTGATTTAAAAAAGAACCACCGCTTCCTGCAGATTAGTTGATGGGAACGTCTCTCAGGTGTATCACATCACAGGAAATTGCACCAATAAGAACCTCACATTGTCCTGAATGCGGGACTTATTTCATATCCGGTACACACCAATGAGTAACAACAGTTGCCATGTAAACGGTATTTGTCCAGTCACGTTTCAGTCAGGAAAATGTACTTTACATATATGTGTGAAGATTCTAGTTTCCTTTATAAATTTGTAAAACAATGAAACTCTGGACATTTTAATGATTACTTTTGATCATTTCACTTTGTCGTCCATGTCCATTAGAAATACTAGGATGAAACATCCACTGGAATTAGTACACTTTTCTTCAATACATGCATTACATACAATCCAATTTGTTCGACATTACAGACATCTGTCAAGTATACATGAACTAATCCTTATTTTATTGTTTCCTTTGTCGATATCGTTTGTAGAAGCCCAATAAAACCCAATAAAACTAAAACGTAACCCCAGTGATGAACCTAAACGATAGGAAGGTTTGTAGCGAGACTTGCGTGCTGCTTTGTACAGATAGCTCCACGGGGACCCGTAGACTGGGCTGAGGTAGCGATGGAACACTCATCCCTTTGATGAACAGTATGTGTACAAACATGATGCCATTCCTATAAACCGTAACGATTTGCTCTAATTAAGCTCAACTATCTATAAAAGGTTTATTGTAAGAACATTTTGTTGTTGATCAAGAATTACCATGGTAATGTTAACTCGCGATTATTATTGCTCCCAAATTATGCTTTGGTGTTGGTTTAAAAAAATCTATAAGAAAGTGAGAGAAAGGCAGCAGTTCCTGAATTTGCTTTCAATTTTGGCAGTGCTCGACACAAAAACTGGTTCCATACTGTGCTGTTGTTAAGACACGTTTAATTTTATTGTTCCGAAACTGTTAGGAATTTCATCCGTTACATTCGTACATCTGCACGACAGGAGTTTCTATTGTTCTATTGTTAATTGGTAATTCGTGCCATGTATCAGTACACAGAAATCGTATCATTTTGGAAACGAAGAGAACAAAAGAAAGAACGAATTTCACTCTGTGCTTTTGATGCGTTATTCTTAAACTTCTGATACGAATTCCGTGTACTGTCATTTTACGAGAATTTATTTAACGTTAGCTTTGCATTGTTCTCACATAAAGTACAATGTAATTACGATTCTATACTAGTGTAACATAATGCCTATCATAATATGGATTTCCACGTGTATGCAACAAGTATAAAGGGTTAATAAGTTTATTAGGCTTAATACCATTGATCCTTCAAGTTCTCTTTTTATCTTTACAAATTAATTAATTAATGAAAAAGACGTAAAGGTTAATTACACTAAATCTGAAATGCTCATTTTAATTCATATTTAAATACACTTAATACATTAACATGTTAGGGATGTGTCATAGCATCATGTTCTTGGGTTCTGAACGTTTCCTAAAAATAGGAAAAAAATCCCGAAAATCAAGTGGAACTAATTCTGTAAACTAGTACACGGAATTCGTATCAGAAGTTTAACAATAGCACGAAATTCAAAGCGTGAAATTCTTTCGTTCTCTCCTTTGTTCTCTTCGTTTCCAAAAATAATACGGTTTCTGTGTACTGACTTAGATTTATCTTGAACAATTAAAAAACTCTGTGGTAAAGAGGTGTTCATGTGCGCCTCATTTTGAGAACAATGGGCGCTTTTGTTTGATTGAAAGGCACAGCAAGGAATTCTATCAGCACAAAGTGAAACCAATTTCATGAACGGCACAGTTCAGGAATAACCCATCTGAATGAAGAAACTCCATGCTGTGCTATTGACGTGAAAAGCGTTAAACTCCAATACTCCAAAAACATTTTCTCCTTCTTTTTCAGCATATGAGCAAGTAGAATTGACATTTAGAAACATTGTTTTTTTTCTAATTCTTTTGCCGGTCTTGGCAGCTTAGGCAGCTTAGGCAGATTTGGCAGGAGATTTAGATGAGTTTTTGGTACATGACTGAAAATAGTAACTTGAAAAGACTTCATTCAGTCCTGAACTGAAATTAGTTATGGACCACTATTAGTTATTTTACTGAATATAGTATAAATTCCCTGCCTAATCTGCCCAATCTGCCTAATTTAGCAGGGAAAGAATTAGGAAAAACCTAGAATGTTCATGCTGTGGAACGGTTAGAATGAAAGTGCGTGGTAAGCGAATGAGCACATGGGAAATAGATGCCCCTGGCTTTGAAACCTATTGTCACTCAAACTCAAAGGTTACCAATGACCCCAAAAATTCAATAGAAAATATTATCATTTTATATTAATTCGTACATCATGCAAAGGATTGACTGTAATTGGTTATTTTCATGATGTGAGTAGATACAGTGCTGTACATACTGACCCTTTATACAATCCGTTCGCTCAAGCACGGGGTGGGACGGCTATAGCTGGGTGTGCAGGAAGAAAATCAGTATCCTTTCAAATCCATGCTTAAATCAAACCATCCTTTAATGACATGTTTAGCCTATGTTTCAGAAGGAGACGAGGATTTAGTAGATGATAAGGATACATAAAATACTGTGATATTTTCCATTTTAGTAAAGAAAAACTATTTACGCAATAGCTCATTAATTTTGGAGGTTTTGAAAACTCAGCCATTGCATTTTCATATTTCAGGAAGTCTTTCTATGCTTTACTCAGTATGCAAGTACCTTTATGCTGGTTGCATGTAGCTTACAATATGCTTTTTTGCATTTTTTATATCTAAATTCAAGTTATAAGTCACAAAATCAAGTGAAAATTGTTCAGCTATTGCCAAAACATGTTGTGTTTTCCATGCATGCAGTTCATTTTATCCAGAGTCACCCATTTGTCGTCCCACCACCTGTCAATACATGCACAGACACACCGGACGGCAGAGATTACTGTAAATAGTTTCCAACTCTGCTATAACATATACAGGACTGTGGTTTTCTGTACAGATCATGAAAAATGATCTATTTTGTATCACGCTTTGTTACTCCCGTTGTAAGAGCACAGCGTGACATTCGGTTGTTTAATACTGTTATCAAATTGATATGCTTTTATGATCTGTATGAATGAAAGTGCATTTTTGTAAACTTGATTTCAGATAACACGCCATTTTCTTGTTGTAAGTACCCTTGATCAATAGCAACTGACAATTCAATCACAGCAGAAGCTTTAGAGATAAGTTAATGGGACACAAAGTCTATACCAATTACATTTGACATGTGTAGATGTAAAACCATGGTTCTATTGTCTCTGACATGGACACCACTACTGTGATACTGATGGTTGTGTGGCAGTGGATACACAGTCTAGACGGAGGGAGATTCTTTATGAACAGGATATCTTGCTAGTTTTGGGGATAAATTATCACAATCCACTGAATCATTGTAATGTGGCAACATCCTGAAGTTGTAAGGTGACAAAATTCCAAATTCCTAACCAGGTTTCCATAAATTGACATTCTCTGATCTATTGATGTTTTGTGACTGTATGTTTTTTTGTATCAAGATAATATGACATTTTGATAAAGATAAGACAAGAGAAACTTTCAGTGTCTTTTAATATTGAGAAAAAGACTTGTATTCTACAATGAAGCACTATTTTAGTGAATTGAAATGCTAAAATTCCTTTCTGTTTTCTGCTTTCTGTTTCTTTGTACTTGTTCAATGTATGTTTTGATCCAAAAACTATTGTCTCCAATGAAACCGAAAAATGCACAAAGTGTTATTCATAGGTGATTCCTGATCATAAAAAACTAATTTTTTCATTGCCTGCTTGTAATAGAAGCAATTTACAAAGAGGTGTATCTTTAATTTCTGCTAATTTAAGAAGTTGAAGAAGGTGCATAATATAGACAAAAAAGTTAATAGAAAGAACATCTTAGGTAGAAATTGATTAGAAATGTTACAAAATCTGACAAAAAGAAAATATGGACTGGTTTCCCTACCCCTAAGTTCATCAGACTGTGTAATGTGGTAATATGAATCATTCATTGATCCCCTATGGCTTGTGCATTCTATCTTCTAAATGTACATGAATCAGGGAGAAATCTTTCTTTTTTATCTAATGGATGTATTATTGCTGCACTGTTATTAATGAGAGGATATTTTTAACTCTAAAAGCCAATTAGTTAAGAAAAATAACTGCAGGAATTCTTGGGCAAAATGTCCCAGTGCTTCCACCCATTAGTAGTAATTATGTGCAAAATACAATGTTCCTTTTGTGTTTTTAAAAATCGCCATTTTGCTACTTAAACAAATTGTTAAACATCTTACTGAGACATAAAATTGATTCTAAAATAAGATACTATTATACTTAACTTTTAGTGTGTTAAACAATTTTGATTGCAAACAGATATAATAAGCAAAAAGGATGCAATCTTTAAAAAACAATGTTTGTTTAAGTGTTTCATTATTTCATTGATATTTTAAGAAATTTCGCACTTTCAATTTATTTAATAGTGTTCGTTCCTTTCATAAATTTTAATTCAAATTTAGTTGTTCACAAACTGACATTTATACTTTATTGCGTTTTATGCATATTTTATGTTCATATAATATATGTTCAAGTATTTCCCTATAACCTTGACATTTTAAGAAACTTCTATTTTATTATATAGTGTTATTTCCTTTTACGTATTTAAAACCAAAATGTCTCTTGACATAAATATAGTTTTGTTATTATTTTACTGAGAAATTCAATTTTGAAAGCAGTCAAAAAATAGTTTTCTATCGTGATATACTTTAAGCAATAAATTATGACATTAATATTTTAAGAAAATTTACACTTTATTTTTAGTATTTTTTGCTTTATTGTTAAAAACTTACATTTATACTTTATTTAATAGACATTTCGAACATATGTTTTGTTTCATTTTTAAAAACTGATTTGAAGTGCCAATTTTGGACTAAAAGTTAACTTTATCCTTCTACTGATCTAGACACATGTTTGTTTTTGTCGGAGCTGTTTTTGGGCATAAAATCCCATTTGAAATGAGTTGTTAATACTCCAAAGCAACACATTGTTGAAGTCAGGATATCACATTAGTGATGTAGAAAGAGGAGCAATCAGACCATTCATTGTGGCTTTACAGGCAGAGAGACACTTGATGAACAACATATCAATAGGGATTTGTTCAATGTGCCCTAAGGCATATTCAGTGCACAGTACTGAAGGGTTACATTGTCCATGATAAGTGAATATTGCTGAAGGGTTACATTGTTCTTTGCACACCTGTTACATAGTAAAACAATCTTGTGTCCAAAAATAACACACTTTTCTCAATGAAAGAAGTTTGCATGACACCACTCTATTTATTAACTGGAAAACAAGGTTTTATGAAATAAGATTTTAGAAGACTGTTTTTTCAGAGATTTTTCAAATTTTTAATTTAAATTAAAAATAATCTGTTATTTACTACATGATTTTAATACACATACACTATTTCATGCAATGAGATCATGTTGTGCTGTAATTACCCTGTCTCTGTTAATTGCTTTGATATTGGAATTGCCTGGTAATGGTAATTTAGGACCATCTGTTTGATGAAAACATCCATTGATGAAGTCCAAGTAGGTTTCCCACACTTTGGGTCCACATGTACCTTTAGGGGCATGTAAGTTAACATGGAAATAGTTTTGTTATTATTCTACTAAGGAAATTTCATTTAGAAAGCAGTTTAACATAGCTTCCTTTATGTATCTTAATCTAAAACATTAAGGAGAAAGAAAACTTACGGAAATGATGGATAGAATTTAATAGTTTAAGGAGCATACATTTTCTAGTTTAAATTATGAGTAATTTATTTCTGCTTTATCATGACAAAGCATTTACTGGAGATGTAATAAGAAATTACCTGTATTTTACATCTCAACTTTCCAAGTACTTTTACATATGTATCAACATTACACATAAACCTCAGAGAAATTCAATATAATACACTTTTAAATGAACTAAGAAAGTTCCATTTTCTTGAAAGTCCTGATAACTTTAAATGTCAAGTGGTGTCAGTTGTAATGTCACAATATGGACCTCAGGACAAAGAATATCTCAAATGCACTCCAGTCACGGACTTACACTCATTGGCGGATCCAGCCCGTAGGGGGGGGGTCGCCAACCCAATTTTCACCTATTTTCGCCCAAAAATCAAGAAAAACTGCCTGAAAATGAAGAAAATTTTGGCCGTGGAGGGGGGGGGCACCTCCTGCGCATCCTAGATCCGCCAATGACACTTCTCAGGTTTAGGATTCAATCTGCAAGGATCCTTTTGCACATGATGTTAAATTCATCACCTTTTGAAGTATTCCTAATCTGCTTCTCTTCTTAAAGTTTTTTTGCTTAGCTATTTTTATCTTGTTTCGCTGAAAGCAGTAGGGTGCAAAATGCATGTTATAATACGCGATTTTATGTCTTAAACTATGCTGACTCCTCACACTTTCATCTTGCCGATTTTTTTGTAAGTACGTAAAATTTTAGTTGGTCCATTTTAACATTTATTCACCACAATTAAATAAGTAAAAACACAAAAAGCATTAAACTTAAGTTTAAACCCTTTATAAAGGAAATTCTGTTGAAACTGAAAAAAGAAGGAACTGGCTAGATAATGTATTGCCAAAAATTGACAAAACTAATGAATCAATGGATTCTGTTACAGGGTGTATGATGTCAATCTCGTAATGACACAATGTTAAACTTTTGGACCAATTTGTATCAAAGTAAAGTAATTATTTCTGAAAATAAGGACGAGAATACATGCAAAATTATTTATTTTATGTATTCTCGTCTCCATTTTATAGAAATAAGGAGAGATGTAAGGGATATTTAGTCCATAAGTTGACATTTTTGCCATTTTGAACATTGGGTCAATGGGACTTCCGGTTGTCATTATGGATTTACATAAGGCTTTTCCATTATATGAGATTTACATCCTACAATCTGTGTTAAGGAAGATTGCGGACTGTATGTCATTCAGTGCAAGTAACCTTCACTTCCACTCTTTGTGTGGCTTACGCTTTCAAAATCAAAACTGTTAATAATTCTAATTTTTAAATCACTTATTTAATACTGTAGTCACTGTCCTTTTAAATGTGTAACTGAAAACTCGAGGTTATTGTCCGTTCACCTTATCAGGTTTCTTTTGAATTCAATTTTACTGTGCACTGGACAAATGCACTGGTGGCTGAATGGGAAAAGAGAACAGCTTTGTAGCCAGTGACCGGATTCCCATACACCCAGGTGTAAAATTGGGGGATAGGTTACAAAGTGTGTTTTGTATTTATTACCAGGTGCAGTACACGGAATCCGTATCAGTTTGGGAACAATGGCGCTTCAAAGCGCAGTGTGAAATTCTTATGTCCCCTCTCTTTTGTTCTAGACGTTTCGAAACTGATACAAATTCCGTGTACTGCTGCCACAATTGTGGAGCGGTTTGCAGTTCAGCAAACCATCACATAATTTTACCTACAAAATACACTTCGTACACTTCTGTACCAGAAAGTGTTGTTTTTCTCTATTGAATGAAATTATACTGAGCTCCAGAAAACTGTAGAAAAAACCCCATTATTGTTGTTACATAGTGGCGGAATGAAATCCAATAACATGCGACTGACAAATAGCATAACAGGAACAAAACATTTTCCCACCAGCATTCAGAACCTTTGGAAATTTCTTACCAAATGCCAGTTTACCTGAAGGGTTGTATTTGTAAAAATCATTGTATTCAAAGAAGTAAGTTGATCCAGATGTTTGTCCAGTAACATCATATGATGGTTAATGTCGGGCAGCCTTTGCGTCCTTCAGGCAGCAATGCATTCAAATGTTAAACATTCGAGAACTAAACCCAATACTCAGGGAAGGTCCTATGTAAAATAGGGAGGTTAACCACCACGCTTTTACATCACGCTATGCACCTGAGGAAATGCATTGTGATACAGAAATGGTATCAATTGTGTACTGTAATTTTCGGGAGATATCACGCACCTTTGTACAAACCGCAGGACTCAAATTTAAGAATTTAGGAAAAAAAAAATTGTATAATCCTCTCCTGTGTACAATCCGCACCTATGAAGTCATTTAATTATTTAGGATGCAATGCAGCAATTTCTCACTTTAAATTTCTGTCTGTATCGTAACAATGCCACATAACTGTGGTGCAATACTCTTGATGTCATAATGTGAACACTGAGCAATAGATTCCAAAAAAGTTGCAAATTGAAAGAACCTTGCCTTATTCATATGAAATTTATCTCACATAATCCGCACAGTTAGATAATCCACACCCACCCCAAATTTACCTCTGAATAACAGGTAATCCGCGGTATATCTGCCGGTACATGAGGGTAAAAAGGGAGCTCCCACAAGGTGACATGGATAAGTTCTGTACATAAGGGTATATAAAGGAGCTTCCATACGGTGCCGTGTTAAACTTCTGATACGAATGTACTTGTGGCCAATTGTAAAATCACCAGATTCTATTTGGACATCAAACATCAACTTGAAAACGTGCTGAACAAAGGGGAGAGCAAAAGGATTCAAAGCTGTGCTTTTGATGCGCTATTGGTCCAAAATTGAGGACTTTCATCCTCTGATGTGGAAAGAATTTTGCATTGAAATGCACGTTTTTGTACAGGAAAATGTGGTGCTTAAGTTCGCTATTGATGACATAAGCAGACGTTGCGTCTAACTAACCGTATGTAGACTACGACATTTTATTAAGGAGGTCGAAGAAAACAAGTAGTCCACATGATACGTTGTTTACTCCCTAAAGTTGGTTGACCAGAACCAATTTTAGCACATGGTTTTTTGTTGGGAGGGGAAGAATTAGACAAAAATACTTCACGATGTCAAGGTGTAAAATTGGAACCAACCTGTGCGAGACTACTAAAAAAACTCTGCCTTTGGGCCACTTTTTAGGACAATTTCCGAGAAGAAGACAAAACTCCTCTACAATTGAGTAGCTTGATCCATACAGTTTTGTAAAGTAACTTAATTTCTGCATGAAGTTGTTTCTTGGGAATCTGTATGTTATAGACCTGAATAGGAACGGACAGGGTGTGGGACTACAACCTCATAATGACACGAGGTCCTCTCCAAATTCATAATGCCAACCGGAAGTCCTATTGTCACAATGTTGGAGTCATTTAAATTGTGGACCATTTTGCATCAAAGTGTTATTTGCTCAAATAAAAGTTAGAAGACACCAAATTTTATTTAGTGCATAGCTTCTCATCTCCATTTTGTAGAAATAAAGAAAGATGTGACTCATTTTGGTTAATAATTTCCCATTTACAATAATGATAATAAGATGTTATTTTGGCATTTTAAACATTTTGTTAATTAGGGATTTTGGTCGTCATCATGAATTTTGGATAAGTTACCTGGTCATGATGGTTTTGGATAAGGTACATGTGCCATTATGGATTTGGATGAGGCACTTGTGCCATTATGGACTTGGATGAGGCACTTGTGACATTATGGATTTGACGTCCTACATCCTGACTGACGGAGGGTAGAGAGGGACAGACCACCCACAGGTCTATAATGACTGATACGTCAATACACTGTCCACAGCTCGTAAGTCCGTGCCTCCATAAATCCGTCAGTAACAAGAAAGACGAAAACTGTATTGTTTTCAAAATGTCAGGGCAGAATTGTTCTTTCACGGTTCTATGCTTTTGGAACAATGGAAAATTGAGCTGTGTTTTCTGCGCATTTAAATGCTCAGTCTGAATATGAAAAGACAAATACAGACTTCATCCCATGTACCAAATTACTATTTTCATTCACAACATGATTATTCTGTATTGTGGAAATAATACTTCCTTTTGTTAGAGTGAAATCCATTATTGCAATAAAATCAGTTTCAAGAGCTACTGTATATGACTACACAGTTATGACTACATCAACAACAATTATTTCCCTTTCAAAAATTTAAGAATAAAAAAACCCTTACTGATCATACAAATATTTCATGAAACAATCAAAACATATTTTGACACAACATGTTGTTGCTTTTAACTAAGTAAACATAGAAGTGTATCTATTTCCAGTAAAGCAGGATAGAAATGTGTCCATAAATTTTAAATATTAACATTAAATAATTAATATTAATATTAAATATTAAAAGGGGGACAATTGGAAAATAAACCCAACAGCACTAATGTTAACAATAATAACTTCTTTTCCACATCCTGTAGTGGGAAAGTAGATACAATAAGAAAACACTTATTGAATTGTTACAAAGAAAACTTTTCCGTTAATTCAATAAAGTAACACAACATTGTGTGCATAACTCAGTATCTTATCTATATTTCATCCCCTACATTTGTTAAATGGAGTTTTTCCACTGAGATAGACTGATGTGCAATTGGATTGATTTCAATGTAGAAGCTACAAGGGTCATGTTTCTTTGCCTGTAATTGTTTCTTTAAAGGAAGTTGATGTTCTTCTATTGAATTTGTTTCTACTAAGATCTCTACCTGCCTTCTCTATCTCACATTGTTTGCAAAATCTAACTATCTTGTTATCTTGAAGGAAAATGACTTTATCCAATGATACAACAATGTCTAATAATAGATTCAGCTCTAGCTTTTTCTCAAAATTGAAGTAATTTGAGTTTGAAGTTTTTGCATTTCCTTTTATGTAATATCTTATTATCTGTTCTTGGTATCAAGGACTTTTTAATTCTTGCAAATTTAAAACAATGTTATTTTGAGACTCATTAAATGTTGAAACTCATTTTTAAATTTGTTACAAATACAGTACAAATACAGAAACTCTTCTCTAATTCACTGATGTTGGATCAGAGGAGGAGAGAATCAACAAAGTGCATAAAACTCTATAATTTACATAAAATTACAATTCCAGGGCCTTTTTTGTCTCAATACCTTTGCCAAGAAGACAAATATGCAAAATGTGCAAAATGCCTTGGTTTTCTGCAGTGTTCTTTCTGTACAAGTTACCTACTTTTCTGCAGCAATTACTCCACAGGGCCTGCTGCTCAGTCCAGAAGGATCCTCCTACAGCCTGATGGTGTCTTACCAGGATAAATATGGCCACAGGGACCAGTAGCTGAGGACTTTGATTTAATTAGCTTATTGAGCTTGAAGGATAGCATCAGGTGTCCTTTATTGCTTGTAAAACATTTAAAGACAATTGTCCCATTTCCAAGATGTTTCCAAGGTATTCTAGAAGTTACAAAGGAAAGGAATGGTTCTGAAGTTAACGCACACAGTTTATGTACATTGTACATTGTACTGGATTTCTAGAGATCCAAGGTGACCTTTTTCTTCTAAAGGTTTATACTTCATGGAAGGCAGGAACAATAAGCATGAAAACGTGCAGGGCTCTCAAGGTCACTGAACTTTGTGTGTTCTCAGCAATGACGTTGATTGTGAAACATGGCAATTATATCAAAACTCTGCATGATATCCTGTTTAGGGATGGTCACTCCTACACAACCACCAGTATCACAGTAGTGGTGTCCATGTCAGAGACAATAGAACCATGGTTTTACATCTACACATGTCAAATGTAATTGGTGTAGACTTTGTGTCCCATTAGCTTATCTCTAAAGCTTCTGCTGTGATGGATCAAGGGGGACTCTTAAGTGAAAACAAAATAATGGAGACAACAAGGTCAATGTGTCATCGTCCATTTTCCACAAAGCAACTTTACCGTTTTCATGTTGTCATAGAAATCACCATTCTGGTAACATGTAATCATCTATTAATTTGAATCTTGACATGGAACCTTGTCATCCAGCATCTCAGATCATAATATATTAAAATTTTAACGTCCTGCAACAATTAAATTCCAATAGAATTTCGTGCTGGGTTATTGAAACTGTATTGAAAAATAAGAAACTCAAAATTTAATGATCTTTGGGAGTGCTAATTTCAAGCGCTATTTCAAGTGCTAAATGTCTGGCTAAAATAAAATTTGTACAGCTCCTGAAATAGATTTCATTTTGCGTCAATGGAATTCCATGCTGTGTCCTTGACTCAGACAAAAGCGTCCAATAAGAGCCTAGACTAGCCGTCCTGTAATAAGGGTTTTAGTTCAGCATGAGATCAGTCTAGGATTTCCAAATTGGTTTTATGGAGGCTAATTAGGCTAATTTTGTTTTCTGGATTTTTTTTAAACCAAAATGGCAAATATTGGGGAAGACTTAAAACTGTATGTTCCTAACTATAATAATGATACTGAAATTGATATCAGAATTTTAATTGTAATTAAACAACAGTGCATTTCGGCATTTACAAAGTCTGTTGAATTAGGCTAAATAGGCTAATTAGCCTAATTCAGAGCATTAAAACCAATTTGGAAAAGCCTCTTTTGTTATGGTTACAGAAATTCGAATAACCTAACTCCGCCGTATCAAAACACCGTTATTAACGTCATTAAAATTATGATGCAACGTAACAATACAAAAAGAAATTTTTCATTATGTCTCTATTTTTGTTTTGAAGGTTGCTATCAGTTCTTTCAGGCTGAAGACCAATTACTATCAAATTTTACTCTGTACAATAAGATTTTGAAATGAAATGTATCAGATCGTGAACTATTAAAAGTTAAGCGCTCCACTGCCATTACCTTCGCCTTAGCACATCATTAAATTCAATTGGAACGGGGCTTTTAACTTTTGATAGGAATTTCATGATCTGCATTCAGACATAACTAGCTGTCTGATATTCCTCCAGTAGGGAATAAAGTGTAACTTACAAAGCGCAATTTCACAGCTAATTAAACTTATGTGATGGTGTGCTGAATTGCAATGGTAAAGCATAGAAATTTTCTGCCGCCTCACAATTGTGGCAGGACCTGATGGACAACAAATACAAGTACACTTCATTCATTATTGCCAATTTTACACTTGGGTGTATGGGACTCCAATCACTGGCCACCAAGCTGTTCTCTTTTCCCATTCAGCCAGGGGTGTCCAAAAGTGCCGCCCACCGTCCATTTGGGCAGCAACTTTTAACTTGTTGGGTGGCAACTTACTTGTGAGTAGTACCATAGAAAAATGCGGGATAATGCATAATTTAACAATAAAAGTACAGATTTTGCTCACAGACAAAATGCATTTCGGTAGATTATTTTAGAAATCACAACATATGAGGTACTATGCTGGATGCCCTCGACTAGTTCGAATGTGTACAAAATACCACAGTGTAATATCATCTATTCAGTAGGCCAGTAAAATTCAAACTCTTATTTCACATTCAATTTCGAACAAAATGAGCAATATTGAAAACCAAAATTAATGGCTGAGAATATTCTTTAATTGATTACATTTAGTACAATTCTACAGTGAACTCTTTATTTTATACGACTCAAAAACATGCAGCAAGA
>JBCAUI010029120.1:0-21450 GCA_038406195.1 Haplosyllis anthogorgicola | reverse complement strand
TGCATGTTATTCCAATACAAATTGTGAAGATGACCCGTTACTATCTATTTGAAGCAAAAAGCCACTTTGCGACACTATTTTTAGTATCTTATATATATGAAACTGAAATGGTTGAAATCGTGTCACGCCTGGCGCAGCATGAAATGAATAGGTTCCTAACATACATTTCCATAGTAAGGTTGAATGGACAGAAGTTCATCGGTATCCATTAAATTGGTGGGGGCAGCACCTGACGGGCTTTAAATCCACTGTGTATTTTGTAATCTGATACAATGTTGGAAGCTCCCGGTGTAACGAGATGGATTGACCTAATTCATTAAAGTCATTAAAAAAATGACTGCACGTGCAATCCTTACCGGTAACAAATGACTGACAGTCTATATTTTACACTTAAGGGCCGTTACGGATTGCATGACCCCGTGAAATATTGACTGCACCATCCCCAGCAATCTCCCTTAAGTCCAAGGCAGCAGCTCTCCTTATCAGGTGGCTCTGTGAAGTGAAGGTAGATCAGAAGCCACTATCACCCAGGGTCCAGCCATGCTGAGATCCCTCTCTCACCCCACTCAACACGTGAGGAGTTATGTGGCCCTGGGAAGTGAAGGTTGGCATGAACCACTTATGCAGTCACCCAGAAGGAAACAGGTTCCCCTGACGGAAACAAATTCACATTTCTTTGAAGATATTCGGAAATGTACAAAATTAATTATTATTATTATTACTAGGTGAAACCCGTGCTTTGCACAGTTAGGGAATGCCAGTGTATGTGAAAGGTGAGACCATCCTCTTCTCCAACTGTACTTGGGCCCAGTCGGGGCCGCAAATAGCACACGAGAGGCATTACAGCGGCAAGCTAGAGAGTATACCGCAGGTTCCAAGCAATACGTAAGTGGGTTGGAGAGCCAGTAAACGCACGCACCGCTTCGTCTTGTCACATAAACATTCTTGTGGATTTTTGATTTTGTGATTTAGCACAGTTCTTAGTTTTCACTGTGAAATCCATTAGTACCAGATCACCAGATAGAGGGCATTCAGCTTTCTGTTTTCACGAGATTTTTGCGTTGATTTCTGACCTGATTTCTGAAAGTACTGGCAAGATGCCTGATTTCTGAAAGTTCTGGCAAGGTGCCAAGGACGTCACATGACAAGCCTGGCCGTCACATGACAGACAAAATGGCGGCATAAAGCTGGGTACACCGATAGGTTACCTTGTTATTATCGTTCGCTGCGCTGGTAGATTGTGTTTTACTGAAAGTGGTTCGCAGAGTCACAGTCGTAGAGATAGACCGAGTACAAATATTTTCTGTAAACAAATTCCCATCACGATACCAGAGTCACAACATTTGCCAAACATCCAGTATAGTGAACAGATACTTAATTCTATGGAGACAATAATAAGAAATTAATCATTCAATGATAAAGTGGTCGGTCAGGCCCTTCAATATACATCCGATAAAACATTGGAACTTTTGGGTCAATACATGCAGGAATTGGTGGAGTCCATGGTAGCATTTAAATGGATGTATCCATTAGGCGGTCAGTCATTTTACAAATTGGTATATATATTCCGCACGAAATGTATTGGGGTCAGCAATCGCTAAAATCTGGTCGCCTGTGCTGATCTGTACACATTTAAATCCATGTCTATTTGCAGTAAATCTCTCGATGCCATTCAAGATATGTGTATAAATAATCAGAAAGAAGATTTGTCCCCAAAGTTTTCCTTTTTGCACTACAACTACAGAGTTCGGTTAAGCCATTGGAATGTCCGTGAACACAGATCTCTACAGCAGAGAAACTGAAAAATCTTTTTGTAACATTTATGTGCAGTTCCACTTTGTATAAATTCGTTTTACTGTTCAGTAACATATATTTTTAGCAGTTCAGTAAATGTTACAATATGATGAATTATATCTGATCTTATTGATGATAATTGTTATTGTAAGAATTGTAAAGCCAAGTTAACAGTATGAAAAACAAGCAGACGTATCATCTGGTTTTATTTAAACCGAAATAGATCAATATATACATCTTTTTAATTGAATATTACGCACTTTTTGCTAACATTATTCTTATGCTTTATATTTAACTTGAATACGAATATGTTATACATGTAACACTCCCACGAACAACATCGTGAGAACAGAGAAATTTGTTATCATACGTAGTTGTCATCTAAAAAATCAATACATTGAACTGGGTTTGTAGAAGTTTCACCAAATGTATTTCTGCGATGGGTACTATACCAAAAAGAAAGGACTTCGTGTTATCCCATCAATACATTTGATCAACATGTACCACTCGAAGCGAGATAAAGTAGAATGTAAAGGAGACAATGGTGTTATCTCAGGTCATTCCAGCAGTCGACGTGTTTTCTAAGGCCTCCATTAACAAGATCTTAGTCACCTTTCTAAGAACCATTAGATTAATTAAGGTCATCAAATAGTCTATTGGTGTCACTGGTATGGATGGTGTTTGACCTTAGCAAGGGTAATAGATCTTCTAAAAGTCAGTAAGTGATCAATACAATTATAAAATTAACAAGACTGTCTGTCAATAAGCACTGTAGCTTTGTGTGGTTGTGATGTTGTGATGTAAACCGGAAATCAAACGCATTTGCATTAGAAAACAACATACTTGGTTCACAGTTGAAATGATTGGATGAATTATATTGGACATTAGCTCCAATGGTGTTTATTTTAATAGTCTACCTCCACAAGTGGATAGCAGACCAATTTAGCCTATTGATAGATTGTTATTTCGCAGACACTGACAAAAGCCTTACAAAGTAAATCTTACCATTGATCGTCCGAAAGTTGTTAGTGCGTGTGTCCCCAAAGAGGACAAAGATACATAGGGAGAAAATGATATCTAGGGAAAATTGGGCTGCGGTCTAATTGGAATGGTACAATTGACACATGAAAAGAATGGTACAAGTAAATTCTCACAATGCACTTTAAACAGCTCAACATTGATGGTAACAATTACTTTGAATTAGCAAGTATTCTGTGCGACCTTTCGCCTTATGAAATGAATAGTGGTATACTATTAATTAAATTGAATAATACTAATTTTGTAACCATGGTATGATACGTGTACATACACACAGCATAGTTAATTAGCTAGAAATACATATATTAAGGCTATGACTAATGTGTCTTAACATGATACACCTGAAATTATGTTTACCTGTAAGGCCAGACTTTTTTTATTTGTTGGATTACGTATCAATGGAGGAAATTTTTGAAAGTGGCGATCAGAAAAAAAAATTGACTTTGCTGTACATTTTGATAATTTCGATTAAAATTTACAAAATTGACGAATAATTTTTCTGAACAATGTTTCATTGAAGTGATGGAAAGTTACAATTTTGTATTATTTGGACCCTGATTCTTTTTCTTTATTTTTGATTTCATGATTTTTGAGAGCGGGGAAAACGTAATCCAACAAATAAAAAAAGTCTGGCCTTATCGTTTAAACTACACTGTTTTAAACGTACAGGAACAGGAAACGCGTAACTCAAACTCTCTAATATGGAAAGAACAAGTACAAAAGTTCACTTTTTCTCTGCGCTTTTAACGGTATTGATTTGTGAGGGGATGTGTCGCTTGCAGTTGTTTCTCGCAATAAGGGGATAACCGCTTTACGGGCGCACGCATCAATGCGAAGTCACTCGGAACTGATGCGGCGACAGAAACAAACAGCAAAAATGTGATAATCCTCTCAGTTAGGGTGTGAGTGCGGGTAACTAAAGAAAATCAAGAATTCTTAACTGCTGTTGGTTACAGACTGATAAACTTGGATTCGGGAAATGGTCTTTATTTCTGCATAAGGTTTTACCTTACACAAATGAAGACATTTTCTCAGATGCTTCTTTTTTTCCGTTTAAAAAACTTGGGCGTTGAGAGTTCTCGTGGTTGCGTTATACTCAGCAGCTTTGAATTCGTGCTTTCTTTTTGACAGATTTGCCATTTCTGCAAAATTGAAGAGTTTTTAGCAAAATGGATGCTGAATGCCTTTAAGTGATGACAATATTTTAGCGTAAGAAGCTATGTTGAAAGAATCATCATTTTGAGACCAATAATTGTTTGTTAATGAAACTAAATGTGAAAAATCATTGTGTGACTCACATCCACATTTACCTTTCATAAAACGCCTCAAGACAGAAGGAATATGGAACAATATCGTGGAACGTTAAATTATGAACAAGAACAATATTTTTACTCGGATATATTGTCAGAGACTTGAGATGGATTAACATGATTTGAAGTGACAGGTAATTGATAGAAATAATTGTGAATCCGACATTGTTTAATTAATAAAACTTCTCATGATGGATTTACCTGTCAGTTTTTACCTTATACATAAGGACACGAGGATTTAACCTGTGTTGGAATTTTAGAATCAACAAATTCTTACTGATTGGAACTTTTGGTGTAAGGAATGGAATTTTGGCAGTGGAAAGACGTCGACATTTTTTTAATTTGAACTTTTATCAATTTTTAATAAAAAGGACTTGTAGCTTTCAAAGGAAATGTGAAGCGGCAAAACAAATAGAAAATCTATCTTTTTCAATTTTGGTGAAGGAATTGGTTGGAAAAAGATCAAAGATAATTTGTGGCTAATATAAATTCAATCCGATTTCTTAATTAAATCTTAAAGAACTCTGGATCGTGACAACTTTCAGTGATACTTGAAAAAGTGGCCAAGCAACATTATAATTTATTGAATTTAAGCTTCAATAAATTTAATTTCTTTGCACTGAACTCGAACTTGAGAAAGCCAAATAAAAAAGCATTCATTTTCAACCCAAGTAACCTGGAAAAGACGGAGTGCAATTCATCATCAAATATTATGGCCATAAAAGGAAAAGATTAAGGACTTTTTTATGGCTTTGATTTTATTTCTTTCAATATTGATAGTCTTGGCTTGATACTCATTTTGATCATAAATATTTATCACAGAAGTGGAGCAAAAATGGCTTTCGGTCCCAAAATTTTAAAACAAAGTTCGACTTGATGACTTTGATTTTATTGAAGATAAGACTGCGAGTCAGCTCATTTTGTGTAGATTTACCGTTTTAAAAGGCAAAAAATTAATCAAAGGAAATGGCTGGCAGTTGGCGTGGTAAATTCCCAAGGGGAAAGCATGGGCCAGAGCCACCCTCACCTGAGTTCGGTAAGGCAGGGAGTGTAGCGTGCGTCGCTTATATTTGGACTCCAAATCCCCAAGAGGCTGACAAACTACGTAATGCATTGAAACCTGTGCTACAAACAATTGACCCGGATTTCAACTTCCTTCTAATAGGAGATTATTGGTCTGTGAATGGCAATTTGGATTCCGAAGTGATTTTAAATCATCTTCAAGGCAAAGAAGAGGAATTGCAGAGAAATGGAAGTACACATTTGAACAAACTTAGAACGCCTTCGTTAGCCTTTGTATTAATGCTGCAGGAAGATCATCCCTTTCAGGGCACAAAGTCAAATCAAACGTTCAAAGAGTTACCTTGGAAGTTTCACCACAAAATTGAACTTTCCAATACGAAGGGACAAAAAATAAAAAGCATTGCCAAGCAAGAGTTTTACCAGCCTGGACCTGGGCTCCCATTATGGGCAATCTGCCCTGTGCATTTTGGAAGCCAACATCTGCGCTACACAATTTTCACATGCAACTTTTCTGCAATGATAGATTTTTATCGCATTTTAACCGGGAAGGAAGTTGAGCATGTCAAGGCGAATTTTTGCCTCTTTGAGCTGTTTACCACGAAGGACATCAGTGTGCAGCTTGCCCTGAAGCAGTCGGCCCAGCTCCACCCGTCTCCCTGTCGGACTGCCGCCCTCTGCTTCAGGGCCCCCTCCACGGACTACCTGGAGACCCTCCTCGGTGCCTCCCTGGAGAGAATCTCCGGGTCTTTGTTCTCCGTCTTGGATCCGGACGGAAACTGTCTGTTAATAGAACAAGTGAAAAATAACAATACGACAACCTGCAACAACCTGGTGCAAAATAAAACCATTGAAATGGGAAACAAAACCATCCCCACCCCTGGCCCCAGGGCGAGAACACAAAGAGGTCAAATTTCTTTAGGGGAGTGGTGGAGTGAAACATCCAGTTTTGATTCAGGTCAACACAGCTCCAGCTTTAATTCCATTATGGATTCAACCATAAGTGAAGAAATGGATTCATGTATTTCTTCCGACATTGACTCAAGTGAATTCGACTCGCCTCTTTGGCCACAGTCATTTAACGTAACACTCGTAACTCGCCACCAGAGGGAGTCCAGACCTAATGGAAATAATGATAAATGGAGAAATCCCGAAAAAAGTGATAAACATGCGAACAGGGCGTGTAAACCCTGGGAACTTAGCTGTGAACACGACAACTGGTTTGACACATTGACAGCCGCCACTTCGTGTATTCGTGAGAGATGCAACTTGAGACATGAAACCAGAGCGAGCAATTCACGCACTGCAGGGGCGGATCCAGCTGTGGCTCACAGGGGATACTTTGTGTAGATACATTTTGTTATTAATAATTCTGTGGAATGAAATTCGATGGTACAGATCATGAAATTACTATCGAATGTTTAGGTTCCCACAACAATTGAACTCCATGCTGAGCTAGTGCGGCGAAAAATATATCAGCGTGGAACACCATTTACATAAAATTGATAGAAATTTCATGATCTCATTGATTTTCAGCCTGAAAACTGGCTGTACCGTTTATATGGTAATCAAGAGAAAAAATGAAAAGTTTTTTGTTCAGCATTACGTTGTCACGTCGTAAAATAAGGCGTCATGTTATGATGTTACAACATAAGAAACATTGTTTTTATTCGATAGACTGAAATTGAACAATTGCAAACTCGTTATTGTAAGATATTAAACAGTGCATCACTCGTTAAGGTTAAACTCATTGTAAGATACCATACTGGTCCCATGCATTTGTCAACAGATGAGAATTTGCAATTCAATTTGCGACAAATAGAACTTTAGCGTGAATTTTCATCTTGCGAAGAAATAGAGCCGTCAATACAATATTGGTGCAAATACAGACACACATGCAGATTCAGAAACCTAAAGACAAACAAGAAATTTTTAACCACAGCAATTATCATGCAGATCTGGGGTGAAAATTATGTCTAAGATCAACATTTTATTTGTTCAAATGCGGTAAAATATCTTTGTTAGGAATTGGTGCGTTAAATATCGTTAAGACAATAAAACAACATTCAGGCTGAAATTTGTTGTTTTCCCGTCAATTGCGGTATCTTTACAACTTGGCAACCTTGTTTTCAAAATCACAATGTAAATCCCAACAATTATGATTAAAAGGCTTCAAAGGTTATAAATTGCAAAATCAAAGTAAGGTAATGTGACAAGTTGATTTGATGTTTCACACGAATAAAAAACGTGCAACACAATTATTCTTTCACATTGATTTCTTAATGGTATAATTATGAAGCGATACAATACGGTGCATGTTCTAGCGTATCGGCCGCCCACCGTCAAATTCACATCAACCGAAAAGGTAGTGTTGTCAAACCGTGTGTTCTGTCCATAAAAAAGAGAAGGAATTGTTTGTTCAGAGCCCTTTAATTTGGGAACACAGTAAATTCATACTGTGTACTGTTTGAGTGAAACAGACAACTTGGTATTTTATTGCTCACAAAATGCCTCGTGTACAGAAGGTCATGCTGGGCCTTTTACTAAAACAAAAACATAGCCATGAGAGGATGCGTCAACTTTTACTCTTCCCAAAGTGTTCAAAAAAGGTAAACAACAAAAGAAAAGAATAAACAAGCAACTAAAGAAAGGAAAATGTCAAAAATAAGTAAATAAAACCTTTACGGAACATTTTTTCTTAAACGTGGCGGTGTCACTAAAGAACAAGCAATGCGTTATGAGACAATATATTCTAAACTGAATGAGATATGATCAAACCGTACAAAATGAAGTGCAAAAATGATATAGATGTTAATAGGTCCAGATGGGCCTGAGCTCATTTGACATTATCAAAGTACTAAGACAGTCTCAGTCACAATATCACATGGATACAAATAAAGTGTTTAGGATGAAATCTCCAATGTGATCTATGAAAAACACAAATGTGGCTGCCAACTAAAAATATAAGCAGCATCAATATACTTTTTACAAGAAATAAAGAGGGTACATAAGTGCATAAGACTGTGAAATGTGGAGTTTGTTCCATTAAATGCCTGTCCAGGAGCAAGGATCAAAGAAAAATACAAATATGGCTGCCAATTTGAGAATAATGGCCACAGCAACATAAAATTTTCTGGGCAATCATGGGGGATAAAGGTGCATATGTGTGTACAATATGAGCGAAAAATCTAATCCTCTAACTTATGTGTGCATTTTTTATTAAAAAGTTACTGCAAACTTAATTTCTACTCAGTTAAATTAGAAATAAAGTTTGACATACGTCTGATTTGTTCCTTGCCATACCACTTTTAATTCAAGTGACACAATATATTGTATCATTGCAATTCAAATTGCATTTCAGAATATGATTTTTCAATGAAATCACAGAACCCCGAGGGATTTCACGTATGTCATGTCATGAGTCACATTCCGGTTTTTTCTTCGATTTCTTGTTAAAAAGACATTAAAAGAAACACAAAATGCGAATACATAAATCAGTGTCTCGCTTCTCCGACACTTATCCATCGATCACAGAAAACTCCGCATGAGTTCTATTGTTATACAGTCGAGCTGGATCGATAACTATTAGCCCGATCTCAAACAGAAGGGTAATTTTTTTAAATGCCTGTTTGTGTTTTTTATTCTGGAGGCCATTATGTCATTAATATAAACTAGTTATTTTCTCAGCGCTTAATAGCCGTGCATCATGCATGCGTGCTGCGACCATGATCAAAGACAAAGGAGCGCCCTCAGCAAAATCAAGTCTGGATGTATTTTTTATTTTCTTTTGAACAATACGGAAGATAAAAGCAGATCAAAGGGGGTCAAAATTCTTTTCTTACATAACAAAATTGTGCACATTGGTTGCACGAATTTGCCTCAATCTTAACGAAATTTTGCGTCTGCCATATTGACGGACAAAACTTCAATGCCCATAATTACTCATTTGCGTCATTCGCACTGTGTAGGTATAACAAGAAATTTAATGGGCTCTTATTGAAAGTTGTGAAGCATTATCAATTTTAGAGCAAAGACGGAAGTTAAGGCCCAGGTCTGTATTTTCGACCAACACCGGAGTAATGGATGACGTTATATTTGTTCCATTTTTTACATACACACATTTATTTAGATAAGAAATTAACGTTATTTTTCAGATCAATCTAGCGATTGTAAGCCATTTCATACGAATTTTCCTTATCATGCCAATGTAGTGCATTTCAACAAATAGAAAAAAAAACATTCCATAGGTTTCTTTTAGGAAAACATGAAGACAGACGGCTCCCAGTCTTTGAAAGCTGCAGAATGCCACTGAATGATTGATAAATTTATCATGGAAACTCGTGTGCCAAACCTTTAACAGTGTAATTATAGTCACACAAATCTCCTCTGTTCTCTAATAAAGAACCTGAATTAATGAGAAATGAAGCATGGGGCTTGTTTACTTTAATGGCATTATCTACCTTTCCATTTAGAACGCACGGCTTGATTTACACCACAGATAAATAGTTGTCATGCATTTCTGGAATTCTATACAATGAAATTATTCCTGTTTCATAAATATTAATGTCTATTTCTGTTTAGTTTGCAACTCGGAACATGAAGAACAATGAAGTAGTTTCAGTGCATAGAAATAGAATGATGCAAAAAGAATATTTTAACATTGTTATTTTAATATTGATAATTTATTGTAATTAACAGAAACAATCTTACTGTAATTTACGGCAACATTATCACTTTTTTTTTTAAATGAATATATAACATGAAGATATACCACTGATAACTCAGTAACAAAGTGACGTTAGCAACAACCAAAGCTGCTTTACGAAACAAGTGCATCAGGCCAGACTTTATTTGTTGGGTTGCGTATCGTTGGAAGAAATTTTTCAGAGCGGTGATCGGAAAAAAAAAAAAAAAAAAAAAATTGACTTTGCTGTACATTTTTGTAATTTTCATTAAAATTCACAAAATTGATGAACAATTTTTCCAAACCATGTTTGTTTAAGTTATGGAAAGTTACGATTTGTATTATTTGGGTTCTGATTCAGTTTTTTTATTTCTTGATTTTTGAGAGCAGCGGGAAACGTAATCCAACAAATAAAAAAGTCTGGCCTAAAACACATATTTTTCGTTTTGAAAATTCAACGTTTAACACATATGTAGTACAAATATTATTATTCAACAGTTATAAAATAAAAAAGTCTGGCCTAAAACACATATTTTTCGTTTTGAAAATTCAACGTTTAACACACATGTAGTACAAATATTATTATTCAACAGTTATAAAATATAACTATCCTCACTTCACTGATTTATTACATTATCGACTTTCGAGAAAATGAAGAATTGACAAAAAGTTTTTAACAACTTCAGATAATAAACCAACATAATTTATCGAACAAGTATCAACAGTCTCGTTTGTATCAAATATCCAATTCACAAAGTAATGTGAAAAATAAATCAACGGACTTGTCTGTGTGATAAATAAAATGTATTCAAATGTAAAATGATATATAAGTTAATATTCTAAATTAATAATTTGTTATTCACACCTAATCGGCAAAAAATTAGTATTCGACAAGAATTAATCAGTTGGACACACACAATTACATGTATGTTTCTGTCTGCTCTTGAAAATGTAAATTAACAGAATAAATCAAAGAATGAATAGATCATTACCAATAGGCTTAACACTTTCTAATAAACACCATCACATTTTCAATAACAATATATCATCTTGGGCAATAAATAGTTGCAACAACAATAAATATAGTTAATCGGTGGTGAATATTTAAAATATTAACGCAGAGCATGGTTAAATACCGTATTGTTCCTAAATAAAGCATTGAGCACCAAGGCCAAGTTCAGAATCCATGCACAATTTTACGTGCACAGTACTTTAATGTAATACCGTATATGATAACACTGATATAAGGACCAAATTTGGTCACAGACTTGATATTAAAAAATTTACCATTTGAATATTTGGAGCCTATTTCGAAAAGCTTTGCTTATGATCAACGTTTAATTTCTTAATGAAGCTCTAATTGAACAGATGACACTTTAAGAATAATACGGTATGCTTTTCCATCTTCTCTTTTTATTTTGACTACTTCACAAATGGATGTATTACAAGTGGACTTCCCCCATGGATTTATAAATAATGTATAAGCGAGATATGAAATATATTATTTGCTCACAAATATTATCTTCATCAGACACGTATGGCTTTCTCTGCAACACTCGCTTTTCTTCTTTTCCTGTTGATCATTTGTGAAGGTTCCTGGGAGTTTACATCACTCTCACATAAATCAAAATCCTGATCCTAGAAAAGCATTTAACAGAAAATAATTTAAATTTAATCTTCATCTACTTTGATAAGACAACAGTTATGTATACACCATAATGAACTGTCAAGTAATTTTAAGCAGCCACTTTAATTGCCCAATCCTAAGACTGTACTCAATACATATAACAATAATACAACCACCATTACCTCAGAAACGGCTTTCACCCTTTTTCTTCCTCTCGGCCGACTATGTACTTCTGTCTTCAGTTCATATACTTTGCCCTTTAGTTTCTGACTTGATCTACCCTTAAAATCAAAACGCTGGAATTACACAAATGACTTCATTCACTGACAGTGACATTTTCGGTTAGAAACTGAAACAATATCATTGAAGAGAAAATAAATTCAATAAACAGACAGCCTGAGGAATATTTATTTCTTTGTATGTACTGAAACAATATCAGTATGCACAGTGGAACCCCCCTTGAGAGGCCGTTAAATTTATGAATGCAAATTGACTGTAAATTAGTTGTGGCCTTCCAAATTAAATCTTTCTGCAGTGTTTTAATTTAAAATCTTTAAGTGCAAATTGGCCGTAAAAGAGGAGAGGCTTTTCAAGGTGGTGGCCTTTGAAGAGGATTGCTACTGAACGTGTCTTTTAAAGCATTATTTTGTAGCACACTCACAGAACTTGAATTCGACTTGTTCTTTGCCTTCCGACCCGTAATGTTGATTTCGCTTGCTTGCGACGTCAAATCATCGATCTTGAAAGAAAATACAATAAAAGCATGTGATTCACAATTTTAACAACAATCATTCTTATTTAGCTTTTCTTTTCTTTCTTTCCTGTAACTTATTTTCAATCATTGGAAATGGGGTTCCTTTGTAAATTTTTGATTCGAAACGTTTCTTTTGGGAATTTGCCACTTGTTGGGCTTATTCTCGAAAGACACAACGATGACATTCTTTTAATTTCAAATTCTTTTATTCTATTTTCATACCTCCGAGTCAACATTCTGTGTTGATTTCCGTTTCTTTTTGCCCTGTGTGTTTCTTGGCTCCTGGAAACAGAATTTCAAAGAACCGATAATAGTCATTTTATTGAGCCTCATGCCCGATAGAAGCCAACTACCACCCCACCCCGGATTTGGGAATCATTTTAAACACTTGCTGGGAAAAAGATATTCAGTTTATTTTCGTGTTGGGCTCAGAAAATTCTTGGTGTAGATGAATGTTGGACTATTCGGCATGAGGCTATGTGCACCGACAGGTCATCTCCTCCTTTAAAATTATATTCTTACACTCCTTTGACAGGTGCACTTGCATGCATACAAGCTGTGCTAAAAGTATGCTGCACCAATGTTTGTTGTACATTTTGTATAATCTTGTGTAACAGATACCTGTATCATTTCAGAGTCCATATCAGTTTCGTCCTCTGTCACCTCATGCTTTTGTGGAAAATACTTTCTCAAACCTTCAACCAGTTTCTCATGGTCCACCACCTTGCCCAATCTAAAATAGCATAGACATGTATACAGGTGTATCACGATGAGAGTTTTCAACGTCCAATGCAGAATCATGTAGAAACTACTTTGAACAAATAAAGGACTGCAAATAAAGGTTGTATGTTCGGCAATCCATTTTGTCATGTCAAAATAACTAAATACTGGTAACACATTAATCAAAATTTTACCTTTTCCCTTTTCCTGGTGCCTTGATGTAGCCTTCTTTCTCCAGCCTATTTACAAGGCCTTGTGCGACAGTATTCTCGATACCCAGTCGTCTGGACATGTTGACTGCCAACACTCGATTCATCTCCTTACAAGCCATTAATGCTCTTCTCCACAGACAAATAGCTTGAACCTGAACCTCTGTTAGACCATACAGTTGCCTATCAGTCGGACGCAGGTTTGGATTGTCCATCTAGAATGAGCAAATCCCATGTTAAACTAAAATTCATGAAGGAAGTCATGAACATATTTAGTTCAAAATTTAAATAGGCATCAACTGTTTTCTTTACAGCAGGCATAAGTTCGCACTTACATTGGCACAGGAATCACAGATATGGGAATCAGGTGCCTCATCCTGGTCTCTAATACCAAAACACAAGGCATGCTGCCAGAACTTACATGCTGCGCAAAGCACCATTAAACCATCGTCCTAAAAGATAAGAACAAAACTTAGTTACCTGTAGAATTGTTTCAATTTATCTTTTGCTGTTGGCATCCTTCGAAACTTTCCAGAAATATTTTAACGAATTTAATACCACAATGATGCCGCTACTTTTTAGAAATGAAGAACATTTTGTCCTTCCTTTATACCTGTATTTTGGGGGACATTTTTATTGTGATGAAGGTCCTAACAATGAACCATTTAAATTTTAAAATAAATTCTGTACTGAAATTTCGCATACAAAAATACCAAAATCAAATGTAAAAGTATCAATAATTTCACACAAGCTGTCAATTTTCGAACAATGTTGAACATAGAAGATTCGGGGTCACCTAAGACCCTTCCTCCATTTCTGGGGACATTTCCAAAATTTTATGTGAGAAACCCGCGTGCCCATGCAGTAGCGGCAACACTGATACTGTACCTCATTACAGCCACACGGACATCTTACACCGAACTCTTGCTCATTGTTAATCTGCGAACCTTGCGATGATGGTGGCATGTTGTTCACGGCTTCATCTCTGGAACCTACGTTACCAGAAAATGTATTCTTAAATATTATTCTTAAAAATTCTTTTAAAACAACACGACCATTCATACCCCAGAAGGTCCTTGTCTTGGTCAGTAGGGTACGAAGTGTATGTTACAAAGCATGATTCTGGGGATAAATCGATGTGATGGTGTTCCGCCATCACACAATTGTTGCAGCACCTGACAGGCAATAAATGTGACGTATACTTCGTACCCTACTGGTGCACTCATTTGATGAACATATCACAAATTACGAAAGAAGCTTTAACAACGCAATTTGAATTAACCATCCCGATACAACTCACCTGGCTTTGCTGGAGTATGTCTTGGTGCGGAATCAGCTTCCATAGGTTCGGTAACAATTTGTACTCCTCCGCATCTGTCCTTCCCTGCATCTTCATCTCCCTGCTGCAATGAAAATACCCATATTACTATTGTGGGCATTAGAAAGTACAAATAACTTTCCTGTTGGGGTGTTTTAGATCTTTGCTCCGTGTGCGTAAGGTAGCTGTAGTTTTCGACGGCTAAAATCTTAAAAAGACACTTTTAATCTCATTATAACCACGCAATATATTTTGCCGGTACTCATTTTGCCCACCCAGGACGTTACGTTTAAAGGAATGTGAATTTGTCAATTCATTGGAACGTAACACCCTAGGATACGGGTTGATTTACAGATCATCTGTAACTTTGTGCGAAAACATGTGGTTTCAATTTTACGTGCTACCCATGTAATAAAAAAAAATATAAACACATGGTCACGAACAAACATAGTGACGCACCTCAGCCATAGCTTGGTCTTCATCTTCCTGCTGACACTGTTCTTTACCTTCACCTGCTTCATCTTCCATCATGAACTGCTTGGAGTCCGTCTTGATTCTCACCTTCACACTGAAAAATAAATTCTAAACTATTCCATCACATGCAAGTTAGACGTTAAGATTTAGCAGAATACATGTTTGTTTACATTACTGAATTAACCAAGAACTATTTTAACTCTTTACTGAAAGTGAATTAAGTAAATAAAACGCAAAGAAGAAACACCAAGAAACATCGCTCCTTACGTGTGAAATGGCTGAAAGTCCGATAAAATTTCTAGTTAGATGCACACACTTTTCTTGTTTTTGAAACGCTATTGTAGAGCACGCATCATTTTGCTTGTGAATATCTAAACACCTGGATATACTTCGAGCTTATCAAAATATTACATTATATTGAGGACATTAAGTTATAAATGCAAGACAATTTAAAGGGTTTTAATCACACCATATTTTCAAAAAAAGAACCTCACCGTGATAACGTCTCCAACTTTGATATTCATCGGTTCCTCTTCGAAGTCGAATGCATCTTTCTCAGCTGAGACGAATCCTGGCGGTTCGTAATCTGCCGGCGTCACTAAAATGGTAATGGATGTATTTGATACAATTATAGTCCTTCTGAAGTGTTTTTTTGTTTGTCAAAATTTATTTTAAGCCATGAGCAACATTGAACATAAAAGAAACTTAACTTTTCCCTCCTGAAAGTGTCGTAAAAGGCAGGGCGTCACTCAAGATAGGGTCATTTACACTTTGTGCACAGTGAAAAATGTCAAAAGTCTGTATGTCGTTCAAGACAATTTCTACTGAACATGCATGTACATGTAAAAGACAACATGAATCTAGTTGTTTGAAGATAGCTATTCTGTGATTACATGTTATTAAACATCATTTGCATTCCAAACACTCTAAGTTATTACCGTCGATGGTGCTGCATGGCTGCCAAGACATAGTTAGATTTGCAAAACTTTAAATGTATTGATTTAATACCGTCGTCATAGTAGAGGAGCTTCATGGTCATCATAACTTCATCGGGTAGGGCGTGCAGAGACTGTGACAATACCACAATCGTTCTCAGTAACCGAATCGTCGCTTTTTTTGTTTCCGCTGTTGTTTGGGCACTCGACACTTTCTTGTTGTTTCTATAATTCAAACGTTGCATTTCAAAACTTGAGGTCAAATTTCGCAATACTTAATGTGTAAACTTTTCCATAGTCAAGTCGTTTCAGTTTAAGCTACCATATACTCCTTTCGTGCAAGTGCTATTTGTTATGAAAAGACAAGTATCGAACCTGTATATTTCCACCCCTGTGTTGTCTGCATAACTGAACTTGAATGTATAAGATTCGATCACATTCTGGAAATAGGAAATTTAGCTGTGATTAGGACAGTGCAAAAACATACATTTTCTCTCTTTTATTATTTTGCGAGTCTGTGGTCTTGTCATTCAAAACGTTAATTTCTCTGTATATTCGTCTTGAAAATTTGTGAAACTAGACTTACATCGGGATCATTCGGATCGACATAAATCTGAAATAATACACAGCAAACATTATCAAGTATTTAAATATTTTATGATAAGTTTTCCGAATCCAAGGTCATTCACAAAGTTTGTTCACCAAAAGGAAATTCGAAAGATGAGTGTCTTGAAAATCTTCTATGTATAAACAGTGCATTTAATTTACACAAATACAAGTACAGTCAAACTTGCTTTGAACGGTCACCTGTCTTATACGGCCAGTTTTGGTTGTAAATTATTATATTTCATGTTTATTTACGGTCACCCTGGTAAACAGCCACTAAATCAGGTAATTTACAGCCATTCTGTGGTTATTTTCTGCAATTTTTTACAATGATTTGTGAGACACTTTTAACATTTTGTGGCATTTCTTACCAAAATTAAGGAGAAATTATTTATAATGTACACAAAGACTTCTAAGTGTACAAGTTTGTCTCCGAATTGATAATTGTTGATATTTTTCATGTAAATTTATCCTGTAGTTACAATCTCAACGTAACCTACATTGCTATTCAAAACATTATATATGTATGATATAAATTTAATATCAAAATATTAGCAGAATAGTGGTAATCATCTGCCATGACACCTCCTTTGCAGGTCACTTGTGTTTTACGACCACTTTTCATTGTAAAATTTAGTGACCGTTCAAAGCAGGTCCTACTGTAGTACGTGTACATTACATCGTCTATGATTGGGGGCAAATCGGCTAAGAAATTTGCAGATCGATACTTACACCTATGATGAGCATTTTCAGCTGAAATAGATAAAATAAAAATTAAAGAAGTCATTAGAATGTATATGAATTATTGTTACAGTAAACCATTTACACCTCGAGTAACAACACTGTCAAACAATATACATGTACTTACGTATTTCTTATCCAAAGCATCGAAACATCCCTTGACCCACCGTATAACCTGACATGCTCCTGGACAATCTCCACTGTCTCGCAATATCTT
Organism: Haplosyllis anthogorgicola; assembly: GCA_038406195.1. Classification (NCBI taxonomy): domain Eukaryota; kingdom Metazoa; phylum Annelida; class Polychaeta; order Phyllodocida; family Syllidae; genus Haplosyllis; species Haplosyllis anthogorgicola. Next base: position 4,003 of record JBCAUI010029120.1, on the reverse strand, counting down.
CAGGTTCAAATCTACAAGATTTTATTCTATTTTATTCGCATCAGAATAATGTATCAAGTTCGCATACTAAACACAAAATCATAACAAATTACACTGTATTCACAACCTTGTTCTTTTATTTTTGTGGGCCAAAAAAATTTATCGCCTTTTAGATGTACCAATTCCACTGGCACCACAAGCTTGACATACTCGCATACTGGGTACAGTATTTGTTAAATATAGGTGTGTAAACGGAATCTTGTATCTCCATACGACCACGTACAAGCATTCTGTAATTTTTTTGCAAGGAAAATTTAGGTCTTATGGTGTCCTGAATCTCATTTCATACATAAGAGACATATTTTGCAAATAATAAACTATAATTAACACTAATTGTTATTGGTATAAAAACTTAACACATGGACTGGTATAAAACACACAGTCACCTTCCAGACATCTATCAGCAAAAGCTCGTTCGGGGAAGATTCCTCTGAGGTAGGTGATGTTGGACACGGCGATAGCCAGAAGCTTCTTGACGAATACCGCGGATTGCGTCTCCGTCGTCTGTTCAGTTGGAAACATGCTCTGCCACTACAAAATGTGTACCATGTTGACTGTCATGAAAGGAATCCTAGCACTAGGTTTTGGCACAGCCAGGCACTAGGTTTCAGCTTGCCTGCACAAACTATGAAGATTAACAAAGCATTACAAGATTTCCCCCTCAACTGTGCCCTACAAACTGATCAATAGGCACCATCGCAACTCAAGGTGTGAAATCTTGATGAAAAGAACTCGGAGAGCCGACGGAGCCAATTGGCCTCTTGAGTTAATACGGAGTTTCTAATTCCTCTACTAAGCATTGCTAACCTCCCTATTCGGCATTAATTTTCTTTTAAATTTTCGTGTCAGGATATTTATATCAGATGAGTTCAACCATATTTTCCTGGTACTTTATATTGAATCGGAATTTAGATTTCTCTTTAAAAAGACACGTACGTTGCCGGTACTCTCCTGAGTTCTCATCATCGTTGCTGTTGACATCTTGAAGGTTCAGTAAGTCGTGTAGACGATGTAAATCTAAATACAAAGAGAACAATTAAACTTTTATGAAGCGTTAACACTGGCACCGTATTAATACTTTGTACTCGCGCCTGGATCCACGATTTCACGCAGAACGAGAAATCCTGATGCTGCCATTGATTAAGCATTCAAATGCAGATTTTTTGGTGGACTTAGGTTCAACTGATAAAACAAAAAACAAAATAACCTAATTTGCAGGATATAGTCTAGTCTAGTCTTGTGAGAGAACTTTACAGAGCAAAACTTGTCAGGGAAAATGGACCTACAAATAAATTTTTATTCCTTTAATTAAGTAGTCTGCTCTACTCAGAAGTGTGTTGCATGCCTATCAATTGCACATTACTATTCTTGTGAACACCGTATAATTGTTTTGTATTAATATTAAATGATTTTAAAAATATATTTAATCACAAATGACACTTTACTGTCGTCTTCTACTTCTTGTCGTCTGCTTCACTTTTCCCGCCAAAAAGTTTCCGCGTCAAATGAAAAATATCCCTGTAAATTTCTTACCATGTAACCCTTTCGCATAATGCGGTGTGCAAACAAATACGTCGAAGTGAGTAACTTAGTAGCGAGATCAAAACGTCTAAACTTAGAAGGGTGCAAAATAAAAGTGCCTTACTTTTGGAATTTAGACAAAATGGAATCGCTTCTGACAAATTACCATGATAAAAAGATAATAGATTTCTTGCAATATGGTTGGCCCATTAGTCACTTGGGCGACTTTGGTAACACTAACTTCATAGAAAATTGGAAGGGAGCAAAAGATTTCCCCAATGAAATCTCCAAAAAGAAATAGACCGCAATTCTGTGATTGGGCCTTTTAAGACTAATCCATTTGATAGGCCCATATACTTCTCACCACTAAACACAAGACCCAAAAAAGATTCAACTGAAAGAAGGGTCATTCTAGACCTTTCATTCCCAGAGGGAAATTCTGTAAACGACGGCATCGACAAAACAAGTTATTTAGGAGATGTGGTAGAACTAACCTTCCCTAAGGTAGATAACCTAGTGGAGATAATGATCAAGAAGGGGAAGGATGCTTGTTATTCAAGTGAGACTTAAGACATTATTGTCAAATTTTTGTGGACCCAGCCGACATAGTTAAACTGGGTTACATGTTTGACGGGTCAATTTATTTTGATTGTACCCTACCCATGGGGATGACAAGTTCAGCCTACATCGCACAGCATGTATCAAATGCTATTGTTCATATTTTTGAACAAGACAGTTTCCATGGGGTTAACTATATAGATGATCTGGGAGGGGCTGAAACAGCAGAATTAGCTCCAAAAGCCTTTCATAAATTAGGTGAAATACTCTCAATGTGCAACATTTTAGAGTCCACAGATAAAGCATGCTCGCCTCAAACAAAAATGATGTTTTTGGGAATACTATTGGATTCAGAGAAACAAACTCTGGAAATAGACCAAGACAGACTTGCAGAAATTAAATCTGAAGTCAAAAGGTGGCAAAGCAAAAAATCCGCAACCTTAAAAGAAGTACAAAGCATAGTAGGATTACTAAGCTTTTGTGCAAAATGCATACGAGAGAAGGGAGGTTATTTTTCTCCCGGATATTGAACTTTATGAAAACAATAAAACAGGGACAAAGGAAAACAATCCCTGAATCGGTTAGAAAAGATTTCAGCTGGTGGGGGTCATTTTGCCAACAATTTAACGGCATAGCAGCAATCCCCAACGACTTGTGGAGTGCGCCAGATGTGGAATTTAGTACAGACAGTTGAATGTCAGGTGGTGGTGCATGGTCAAGGTTAAACTTCATGCATTTCACACTGCTGGAAGAAATAATAGAAATAGGAAAATACGTTAATCAATTCGAACTGTATGTGATCACTATTGCTATCCGTCACTGGGGCAAGCAGTTCAAAGATACAAACATGCTGGTCTATTGTGACAATGATACTTCAGTACCCCATCTACATAGGCTGAGGTATCCATTATGAGTTTTCATTCCTATTTATCGCAACAACTCTGACTGGTTTCTGTTAGAACTGACATATGATTTATTCTCTTACAATACACTATAACTATCATATTTATTTTAGGGCTTTGTCCATTAAAAGTGTAATACAAGAACAATGATTCAGCTACATACAACAATCACTGTCCTATCCGTGACATTCCTATCCCAAGTTAGGAAATAGATAGCTATACTTCACTATCTTAGGCATGTAAATAATAAATGAACATATTTACAGAATACCTTTGATCAATGCTACAAAAAATTCTAACACATTATCACCATGTGTGTAACATATGCAGTCTTTAATATTTCATTGGAACATTCACATAGAGCAAGCTAGCTCAGTGACATTACTTTATCACAACCTATCCCAAAAGTGTGCAATATTCTCACTTGAACCTTTTTATGTACCCGTTTCCTAGAACAAGACCATAGTTCACTACAACTTCATACCCTCTGACATATTTATGATTTGAGCTCAATCACTCTATCCATGTCAGCATCTTTCCACTTTGAACCACAATCAAAAAAAAATTTAATCCATACTATATGCATCACCTCCTCCTGTCCTCATGATTAAAGACATATAACACCCTACAGGAAATGACAATGGCACAACTTAATCCAATAATTTTATAACCAAGATTACGTGACAATTCCAGGTAACTTTTCAACAGGTTTATTTAATGGAATCACAACTCGTTTTTGATGTTGTGCCACATGGGTTGTAAACGTGTAACTGCGAACTTAGCGTAAAAATGGTATTTCATGAAAGAAGGACGTGTATGTTATTTTTAAGCCATTGCATTACATGCAATGGCTGAGAGTATTCAACTAGAAGTCGGCGTGAATGCAGTGCTGAAAGTTTGCAAGTGTAGGGAGGGGGGGGGGGGGGGGGGGGGGGGGGGGGGGGGGGGGGGGGGGGGGGGGGGGGGGGGGGGGGGGGGGGGGG